>LOEQ01004844.1:67557-87246 GCA_001685075.1 Bramus lutescens | reverse complement strand
AAAATGATGTTTTCTAGCTCCATCCATTTGCCTGCAAAATTCATGATGTCATTACATTTTTCTGCTGTGTAGTACTCCATTGTGTAAATGTACCACATTTTCCTTATCTATTCTTTTGTTGAAGAGCATTTAGATCGTTTCCAGGTTCTGGGTATGACAAAAAAAGCTGCTACGAACATAGTTGAGCACATGTCCTTGTGGCACAATTGAGCATCCTTTGGATATATACCCAAAGTGCTATTACTAGGTCTTGGGGAAGGTTGTTTCCTAATTTTCTTAGAAATTTCCACACTGATATCCAAAGGGACTGTACCAGCTTACATTCCTACCAGCAATGCAAGAGTGTTCCCTTTACACTACAACCTCTCCAGCATAAGTTGTCACCAGTGTTTTTGATCTTGACCATTCTTACAGGTGTAAGATGAAATCTCATTTTCTTAAACTTTTAATCATGTTACTGTAGTTTATTGTTTAATAAAGATTTAATGCAGGAAATTGTAAAATTGAAAGCAAAGTATGAACCAGAGTGCTGTAGAGCTAAATCATATTGAATATGTTACAATAATTAGTAAGAAGTAATATACCTTCCTAATATGTTACTTTCAACTTCAATATGGTTAGAAGCTAGGGTTCTTCACAATTTTCAAGACATCCTCACATATATCCCTATTTTTTGTCAGTAGACCAGTTTTGGGGTATAGTAAAAATTAATTTTATATAACAGGTATTTATTTATTAAAGAAATTGGGCAGGAATAGAGTGAAATGTGGCTTTATTTTCTACATTTCTCCATTTTCATCCATCATTATATATTTTAATATCCAGATTATTTACAGCATCAGCAATGGAGCTGGAGCAATGCCCCAGCAATTAACAGTACTTGTTGCTCTTCAACTGAGTAAAAGATTGGGTCTCAGTACCTATGTTTGACTCTCTAGCTCCAGGAATTTCTGATGAACTCTCCTGGGAACCATAGGCACCTTCACATATGTGTATACATACATGAGTGCCTCCCAACACACAAAACAACAGCAAAGCAAAGCTAAGATAAGCGTAGGAACAACAATTTGTTATTTTGCTCTGAATACAAAAGCACAACTTGTACTATATAGGAAACCTGCCTCTACCTTGAATTAATGAGTCTAATGTGGTGATGGGTTCAACTAAGGACAAATATTCCATATGAATTTGATGGACTTAATTAGATAAGTTATTAGTATGAAAAGCTAAGTAGCATTCGTTGATGATTTTTCTTTATTATTGTTTTTATTGAGCTGTATATTTTTCTCTGCTCTCCTCCCTTCCTCTCCCCCCTGCCGTCTGCCCTCTCCATGGTCCCCATGCTCCCTATTTACTCAGGAGATCTTGTCTTTCTCTCTTCCCATTTAGTTTAGATCCATGTATTGTTGAAAAAGAGACATTTTTCAAAACACAGCTAATTGCATTTATACTAATTTTGCTACATTTTTATTTTATTTTATCATATTAGGCAAATTATTGTCTCCCTTGGTTTCTTCATCCAAATAATGGAAGAAATAAATTTAATCCCTGAGGGTACTTTGAGATTTTTATTGTTATTTTAAAACCTTAAGGTCCACAGTGCATTCTGTAGTTTAAAATATACCAACAGGAAATCAAACAGGAACTTGTTAAACTGAGATTTGGCTTTCTGTAGGATTGATACCTTGGGATCTTTCCACTCTACATGTTGACATGTTTGTTAGAGTTGTCATTGTTCAGGTCATGTGTAGGTAGTGATATTGGTGAGAAAATATGAGTGTACCTTCTAACATTTTTAGGAGACAGCCTTACAGCAAACTGCCTGTTCCTCTTACTTATGAAAATAATTTAATTATAATATGATATTAAAAAATAAAAGAAACATTTATTTTAAAGACCCTCAAACTACCTACATATAAAAAATAAAAACAAATAAACAAACCTCTTTACTAAACAGCATGGGATTTTTCTCATCTTTCTATAGAGCAAATTCTTTAATGTCAAATCTAAGAGTCCTTCCTATGTGGCAGGCAGTATAATAATCACCTTTGATAGCATCTTTTAAAACTTTAGCCTAATATCACCAGCTAGCAATTATTAGCTCAAGAGTTATGCAGATTTGGAGGGCTTAGTTATATTTAATCTATGCAGTGAATATTCCAAAGCCAGTTCTATGGAACTATAAGACCACAGATTATCTAGCCTCTCAGTGATAGTAGATAATCAAATGTTATATAAGCCAAAATAATGTTGATGACATTAGTATATATAAATGTTCAGTCATTCAGTCTCACTTCTCTTTCTCTTCAAGAAAATATTTGCTTAAGTGATTTCTAGTGATTGCTTTAGTGGATCATATATGATTCATCTTCTTTTCATTTGTTTGTTTGAAAGATTGAGTGAGAGTAATCACCTTGAATGAAAAGGAAAATGGAACAAAACTTCCTAATATACAGTGCACAGAAGGTCTAGGCTAGCAGATATTAAAAGCTCTTGACTGAAGAACTATTTGCTCCTCAAGATAGCTAACATGATACCCAATACAAAATCGTAAACATATCTACAACTTCAGGAGCTGCCTCTGTGATTTTTTGGTAACTTGTATGATTCTGAGTATGATCTTTACAAATGACAATATTATGTAACAATGTCAAATCGTTAGACATGGTTACTAAAGCATGGGCTCTAAAACTTCCTGCCATAGTCCACTTGAAAGAGCTAAATAAACCACCACCACAGTCTTGACAAAATTGCACAATACCTAGGTTATGCAAGAAACTTTGAAGAACAATATTGTACATGCAATTTTCAGTCTTTTATTGAATTACAAATACTTTAATTTAAATAATTTTGTTCTTCACATATCTCAGATCTACAAATATAAACCATTCACTAATGTGCTCTTAAAATCAGGGATACTCTTCCAGTAGAAAAATTAAAAAAACAATTCAAAATATAACTATAGTAACACTTGATATTTGGAATGCTGTCTGTCTTTTATTATTGTGTTCATCTTCCCTGGCCTTGTGAAATTCAAACTAAAATTGTCTTACAAAGTGAATGTGAGTTATCAATACTGTTTCATGAATGAATAAAAATAAATTTATAAACAATACATTGATTCAATCACATGCATGCTTTTTATAGCAATTCACTTTTGTGTGACTAGTACTCTAATTTTTTCCAAGTTCTTTTCTGCCCCACCGCTGCAGCTCTAGAATTTCACTTTGTGTAACTGAAATCCCAATGAGAAGTGACTTGCTCCTGAGCCTTTGTATATATTTCTGAAGAGGTTTCAATTCTTTATATTCGAACCATGACACTGAGCTGTATCTTTTACTTTTGATCATAAGAGGAAAAGTGGTCTCTATGGCAACAGAAAAGTAGAAGTGTGGTTCCTGACAGGGCTTTCATGTGACAGAAATGACAGCCATCTTTGTTAAGTAGTGCTCCGATAAGATGGCATCTTTTGTGTCAAATCTACTGTGATATCCAAAATTGGGGACTTACAACTTTAAAGGAAAGATAGTTCGGCAATTAAAGTGTGCATTATAGAGTCTTTAGAAGGAACTTTTCTTGACCTGCCTTTCGGTTTGAAGCCTGATTTATGAAGAAGCATGGACGGGTTTTCCAAAATCATGATTAGTTAATTAGAAGATGTCAGCGGCACAGAGCCTGGACCAAATATATTTTTCACATAGCAATAAAAATTGCAGTATGAATTATTATTTTTAATTTTTCCTTTTCTAGCATATTAGAAATGAAGATTTCCATGTGTTCAAAAGCTGTGGTTGGTAAAAGTGTAGTTGACATTGTCAGAGGGTTCTATGTCCTGCCCATTTCCTTTTTTTTTTTTGAAATGAATGAATAAAATCTTTGTTAACGTTACCAGTCCCACACAACACTCTCAAAATGTATACATTTAATTTATACTAAAAGATCAGTTGGCCATTTTTAAAGCTGCAATAAAAGACACGAGAAGTGAATTTCCCAAGAGCTGTTGGGTGACAGCAAACCGACTGCATTCATACGACTGTGCTACTGTCTTTGTCACCAGCTGTAGAGAGCTCTTTCTGTATGTTGAATAACTTCTCCCCCACCATCTCCTCTGCTTTCTTTCTCAGTGCCTGACTCTTGCAGGCACCTAATGTAAATGAAACTACTGTTCCTTTCCTTTTGACTGGCTGATTCTTCCTCGCACAAAGTCCTCCAGGTTCATAAAGATTGTGCCATTTGTCAGAATGCCTTCCCCTCTCCAAGCTTAATATCATTCCTTTGTATAAATATGTCACTTCTATTTTTAGTCATTTACCCAACAATGACATTGGTTCCTTTTCCCTTTTAGCTACTGTGGGAAGACCTACTATGAACAGGTGTGCAAGCATTTCTTAGAGCATCGGCTCTCATTCTGTTGTTGTGTAACAAAGAAGCTAAATTGTTTGATCTTATAGAAATTCTACTTAATTTTTGAGAAATCACCCTGCTGTTTTCCATGTAGGATGACATATTTTATTGTACCACTAATATATAAAGCTACCAATTTCTCTAAATCTCTGTCCAGGCTTATTGCTTTTTTTTTTTTTGGAGCATACTTTAAATAGTATCTCAACATTCAGGATAATGTAATCATTGAAAATATAGATTCTGGTGTCAAAATGGGTAGGCTTAAAACAAATTCTGTATGAACCAGTGAGCACATACCCTCTTTAAATTCAGTTTTGCTGGGAATGAATAAAAATGGCAATAAATATATATTGGATAGGTTTTTGAGAGAAGAAAATGGGATACAGAATTTTAAAGATTTAATAAAATTACTGCTATCTAGTCTTTGTGAGAGACATTGACTGTACTTGTTATTAAATCCTTAACAAAATATGTGGAAATATAATTATTTTTATTATGTTATTTTAATTTTTGAACTTCATACATGAACATTGATTACATAACACCACTCCAATCCCTTCCTCCCTTTCCTACTTCTCCTGAATCTCACATCTCTCACAATTTCATGATATCTTATTTAATTATTATTGTTACATGTATATAAAGGTGTCTATGTATGCACACATGTATTATATACAACACATGACTCCATCTGGCTTTGACTGAATGTATATGTGTCCAGAGCTGACCACTTAAGATTAAAGAACCCATGAGGGAGGTCATCCTGAAGAAAACTGATTCTATCTCTCTTAGCAGTCATTGAACAACTGTAGTTCTTCATCTAGTGGTGAGACTTTGTGAAATTTCCTTGTCTACTTTGGAGTGTCAACTAATGTTGTCATTATGCAAGTTTTGTCCAGGCAGTGTGTAATTAAGATTTTATGGATGTAATTTTCCCTGTCAGGCCCAGAGAATTTTAGAATTTTTCTGCTCCATCATCTACTAGTTTCTCAAAGTTTCAGGTACAGGGTTTTCTTACAGATGTGTCAGCTGGGGTGGAGAGTACCTCAGAGTAACGTGTTCTTTGAGTTTTTATCAGCCACGTATTTTACAAATAGACCCTATCTCTTGCAACATGAAACTTTTTAGATGAGGGGTGAGAGCTACATTTATCTGTGGGTATACAAATAATGAAAATGTGATACATATACACAGCTGAATACTGCTGAACAGTAAAAATGAAATTGCAGGTAAATGGATAGAACTCAAAAATACTGTGTTGAATGAAGTAACCCAGAAATACAAATACAGCATTTTCTGTAATATTTGTAAATTCTAGCTCTAAGTTTTTAGATGTAAGTAAATATATCATGAAGTCTCTAAAAATGACAGAAAACTAGAAAGGTTCCATTTGGAAGAGGGGGGGAAGAGCTCTAGGTAGGGGGCAGTAGGAAGATAATGGGAATGATGGGGAGACCTTAACTAAAAGCAAGGAAGAAGGGTAAATCTGGGGGAGAGAGAAAGAGAAGAGAGATAGTAAGGTTGTTTTAAAAAGCACAAGGAAAATTATTTTATATGACTACCGAAAAAACTATGTGCACATACATACACGGATGTGTGTGTGTATGTGTATGAGTATATCTCTGTCGTGTGTGTGTGTGTGTGTGTGTGTGTGTAGTTATATCAGGAGGGCCTCCCAATAAGATCTATGTACATCAAAATAAAACCCCCAGTCTAGGTGTGGGAAACCTTTGCTGAAATCATTGGTCAGAGGAATACAGAAGTTGCTCTAAACAACATGTGCTGTGAAATATTGCTGTTAATTAAGCATTTTGGCCCAAGAATTATTTTAAATAATGAATAATGATACAGAATTTACTTTTAAATAATTAAGTCATTTGTGCAAACAATATGTACTCTGATACATTATCTTGTATTTTATATAGGCAGAAGAAACAAAGGCACAATGACTATAAATTTTCTAACCCTCAATCAGAGCAGCACACAGAAATTCAAAGGTCCACATTCTACAAATGAAAATAACATTTCAATTTTAACATACTGTTAAATTCATAACCAATGTAGTTTAATTAACAAGATATAGCATGCATTCATAACTTACAGAAATCCTCAGATAAGTGTTAGGTAAAAAATAATGTTTGAAATTGTTCTAGAGGCACAAAATATTGAGAATAGCTGCTGGGGACCTGTAGGAATGATTTTCATCATAACAAAATACTGAATCATACTGAAATGTCATGAGGTCTACAAGTTTCTAGTGCATTTTTGGCTTCTTATTCTGCTGAGTTAAATAAAATCAATATGAGGTTGTAAAGAAATGATTTCTTTAAGATGAAAAGGAACAACCGGAGTTGGAAAGGACACTTGGACACTTGTAGCTTCAGCAACCTCTTGGGATCAAACACAAAATCCCAAAGGCAGCTGCAGAGCACACATGAACAATTTTGTTCACCATAATTACCATGATTGTTGGTAATCAGATTTGGACGTCTATGTGCATGTGAGTGTGTGTGTATGTATGTGTGTGTGCTCACATGTATGTGTGTCTAATCTTACGTAAGAGTTGATGCCTTTGGCGGCTGAATTAGGTCAAAATACAAAATGCGAAATAGCTAATAAGTGAGAAACATTATCGATATTTTAAGTCTGCAATTGTACTCTATTTTCCCAAACCCAGTGCTTTGATGAAAATTGTTTATTGCCTGGCTAAGTTCTTACCTGGAAGGCTTCTTCGGGGCTTTGAAGATTTTTACCATAGTCTTAGAAATAAAAAAAAATTTTGAGCAAATTGCAGTGCTTTTCTGTAATTTTGTAAAACAGGGGTTTCAAGATAAATTATACCAGTGGACTGTATCTTTCTTGTACCACAAAACACATGTAAAATACCTGCAATTTAGTCATTTCAAGGCATGCACGAAAAAGGTAATAAACACAAACACAGACATCCTAGTTTGCAGACATGTAGACTTCACAACTTAGAAAGATCTCAGGCTTACTGAAAATCAAAGATGAAATCTGTACTGTACACCAAACTACAGAAAATTGCCTTCAAATTTAAGGTACAATTTGTTTCAAATGGGGTAAAGTCGTAGTTTGAAGTATTGACACAGATAGAGATACACCTAGATTTGAACTTTTATAATTGCAGTGGAAACCTGGATACACACACACACATACACACACACACCACATATAAGTAATATGTGCACCCCAAATCATAGTTTGCTATTTAGTTTGTGATAAATAGTCTTAACATTTATTTTAAAGTATCTTTATTTCAAAACATATTTGGCAGTCCCAATATTTGACTCCAAAATTTTCTTGATATTCTTTATAGAGTGTGTAGAAACATTTATTAGAAATAAAATTTTGCTCATGATGTTATATTTTAAGGCTATCCATCTGTTGTACTCAAATGAATGACAATGTTATTTTATAAATTAGAAAAATATGCTTCAATTCATCAACATTGCTTCAACCTCAAGTTGAAAACATTTGAAAAAATAGGTCTAGTACACTCTTCCTTTGAAATTTAGGTTCCTCTTTTTTTCTAGGACAAAATGCTAATAAAAAGGTCTATGCTAATCTGTCTTGCTAATAAACCATTTGTTAGTGCTTTACTTTCCCCCGTTTCTGCAACACACACACACACACACACACACACACACACACAAACACATGAAAAGGCTACAAACTTCAATATAAATACAGTTTTAAATGGCCAACTAAGTGTGAACAGAACATTGAACTTGACCACAGAGAAAGTCTTCTCTTTTATTTGTAAAAATGTACAACACAACTTATCTACAAAGTTGGCCTCTGCATGAATTCGATAAAGCTGAAGTTTTTAGTGGCTTGATCTTGTGTATGTAAGAACAGCACCTGGTGTAGCACAGTTAATAAAAACACAGAGAGAGAAATCAGGGTTCAACCTGAAGGTTGGAAAAACAAAATAGCCAGCCAAGGCATTTACCTCTACCGCAGTCTGAAATGGCAATCCTGCCTCTAGGAATCTCAGAATGGAGAGTGTGCATGACAGCTATCTCCTGCCTAGTGCTGGGATTAAATATGTGCTCCACCACTGACCAGTGCCTATGGCAAACTAGTGTGGCTACTGGGAATTAAAGGTGTGTGTCACCAATGCCTGGTCTGTAAGGCTGATCAGTGTGGCAGTTTTACTCTCTGAACATCAGGAAAAGTTTATTAAAATACAAATGAAATATCACTACACCTTTGAGATCATATATGCAGCATTTATGTTCGGCCCAGAGGACTGTATTTACCACACCTCCCCACCCACTGGCTTTTACATTCTTTCCTCCCACCTTTACAATATGTTCGTTGGCTCTTCTGGGGTGGTTAATGTAGCTGTCTCATCTATTACTGAGCAATCACAGTTGTTTATTTATAGCATCTTGGACAATAATGGGTCTCAGTGTAAACCATTATCCATTGTGATACGAAGTCACTCTGATTAAAGTTAGGAGTAGCCTAAATTTATACACACAAATATAAATACTTTGGATGCCGTTATGCAACATGAGATTTTATAAAAATGGAATCAGCATATTTTCCTGTATGGCCTTATGATTTCTCTAGTCATGGATTTTGGTCATGTTTTTGGGACCTGGTATCAATTCTATCCTAGGGAAGAGGTCTCACACACAGTTAAAATATTTCTTAGTTAACCCCATAAACAGTCTTGCTACTATTGCACTGGTAGTAACATCTTGTCTGGTAGGTCAGTACTGTAGTAAACCAGATAGAGCACTTGGTAAGGTCACTCATACATTTTCTTCCCAGTCAATCTTCACAAATTCTAGCTCTAGGAAAGATAATCAGGGAAATATCCCTGCTCATTTCAATACGTATTTATCTGTGTCCTGATACCAAAGTCTATGGTTTATGCAGCAATAAGATTTTACAATCTAGTTATGGTAGATGACCAAGAGCAATGCTAGCAGGGGCAATTTTATGGCTTCGCTGACGAACAACTCATAGGGAGATAACCCATGCTTGGCACTGAGATTTCCATTTAAATGTCTTTGGGGAGCATCATTTTTCAACAATCAGGGCTTCTTCTTTCCTAGTTTGCTTTTCGAATAATTAAGAATCACTGAACAAGAGGAAAATCAGGCCTGGTTCTGGAAACCTTGCCAATTACTCAGGGCTATTGAAGCCATGGATCTTCTAGGAGAACATACAACTAGTATTTTAACTAACATAATCCCTAAGGACAACGAAGACATTTGTCCTCATATCTACAGATAAGTGAAGCCCTTGCCCCTCATCAAGGAAACTTCTTCAGGACAGAGACCTTTACAGAAAAATCACAGCAGAGCTGTGGAGCAGAGTCCCAAAGCATAAGTCTAAAAACCCTCCATCACCTAAGGCTCAGAGAACTTCTGGGAAGAAAAGGAAGGAAGATTCTAAGAGCCAGAAGAGCAGGGAGTTTGCTGTGAGATTGTGTCTCCTAATGCCAGAAGCTACACCCGTAAAATATCACCAGTATGACTGCGTGAACATGAACTGGACAAGAAAAAAACAATAGACATAGTGAAGTGGGCAGGAGATGGCCTATGAGATCTCAGTCCTACACAAAGAACTAGAGTCAACTAAAGAGTACTGAGAGTTGGTCGAATAGTTTCATCCAGCTAAGAGCACAACAGCAAGTCATCTGATATCAAGTGGGTAACCCTGAAAACATTCTATACATAGTGAGCAAGATATATAGGCATTTTACAAAAACTAACTAAAAAGAGCCTATGGATTTAAAGGAAGCAAGGAAAGCTATATGAGAGAATGTAAACATTCAACTCCTGTTATTCTCCTTCTAGTCTTTCCTATCACATGTATTCAATTGTTTCCTCTTTCTATATATTTTTGGTTGGATTGCAAGACTACAGGTTCCCAAGAAGTTGCACAACGCATACTCTATTTTGTTTAAACTTTTATCTAGTCCTTTATTTCCCTGTCCCCATCACTCCATTTCTTGCTTAAACCTTCTCTCTCTCTTTCTCCACTCTTTCCACTCTCTATTTTCATTTAGCTTGTATTATACTATCCAACCACAGAAGACAACTCTCCAGTGCCAACAGCCCATTTATCATTTCCTAATTCCCACATGTACTCCATGTTAAACACATAACAGAAGATGTAAAACTAGGGTCCTTACAAAAGACTGAATGTAAGACCTTTTTCTTTTGGATCCTGGGTGATATTATTCAGTACATTTTTTCCACAAATCCATTCACCTGTAAATTTTATTTTTCCTTACAAATGGATGAAATTCCACTGTGTATATATGCAACATATTTTCGTTATTCATTTGTCAGTTAGAGGCATCTAAGTTGGTTCTGGTTTGTAGCTATTGTGAATAAAGCAGCAATAAATATGCTTTTTATTTAATATAAGGATATGATATGTATAATATATAAAAGTATATAACGTACAATATGAATATACTTTGGAACATTAAGCACACATATAAAGAAGAAAAATGTACATAGCATACATTTTAAATGCATTTTTCCTTTTTTTAAATAAATTTATTGTATTTTTTTAAAGAAAAATTTATATTTTTCATTCTACATACCAATCCCAGTTGCCATTTCCTCCCCTCCTCCCATTCCCTCCACCGACCCCCCAACATCCCCATCCACTCCTCAGAGAGGGTGAGGCACATTGCTTTGGGGGAAAGTCCAAGGCTCCCCCTACCTTATCTAGGCTGAGCAAGGTATCCATTTAAAGAGAATAAGTTTCCAAAATGCCAGTAAAAGCAGTAGGGATAAATCCTGGTGCCACTGCCAGGGGCCCTGCCGTCTGCCCAGCCATATAGATGTCACCCACATTCAGAGGGACTAATTCCTTCCCTGTCCCACTAGGTTTGGTGAGCTCCTGTTAGCTCAGGTAAGCTGTTTCAGTGGGTGTCCCCATCACGGTCTTGACCTCTACTCATTTTCTCACTCTTCTTACTCTTCAACTGTACTTTTAAGCTCAGCCCAGTGCTGTGCTACGGATCTCTGCCTCTGTTTCTATCAGTTGCTCAATGAAGGTTCTATAGTGATATTTAAGATACTCATCAGTCTAACTAAAGGGCATGACCAGGTCTGGCACCCTGTCCTCTATTGCTTAGGGCCTTAGCTAGAGTCAACCTCGTGGATTCCTGGTAATTTCTCCATTGCTAGTGGGAATGCAAACTTCTACAATCACTCTGGAAATCAGTATGGCAGTTTCTCAGAAAATTGGGAATCAAACTATCTCAGGACCCAGCAATACCACTCTTGGGCATATACATAAAAGGTGTTCAATCATACTACAAGGACATTTGTTCAGTTATGTTCATAGCAGCATTATTTGTAATAGCCGGAACACAGAAACAACAGCGAAGCATGGATAAAGAAAATGTGGCACATTAACACATTAGAGTACTACTCAGCGGCAAGAAAACATGACATCATGAAACTTGCATGCAAATAGGTGGAACTAAAAAAAAAAATCCCGAGTGAGGTAACCCAGACGAGAAAGATGAACATGGTATGTAGTCACTCATAGGTGAATACTAGTTGTAAAGCAATGGATATCGAGCTTATAGTTCATGATCCTAGAGAAGCTAAGTAACAAGGTGAACTCTAAGAAGAACATATATAGATCCACCTGGAAAGGGGAAATAGACAAGATTGCCTGACAAAATTGGAAGCATGGGGGTGGGGGAATGGAGAGTGGAGGGGAGAAGGGAAGAGGGGAGGAGAATTTGAGGGAATGGGATAGTCCAGATGGAGGAAGGAAAGAGATTCTTTTTTTGACTGAGGGAGCCATTATGGGGCTAGCAAAAAACTTATCACTAAATGGGAATTTTCAGGTGCCTCTATAGTAAAATATAAAGTTCTTTGAGTCCATGTCTAGAAATGATGTAATTGGGTCATATTGTTATTTCTGTACTTATTTTTTCCCTTAGAAACCTTCAAATTGATTGTCAGAGTAACTAGAGGGGTGTAAATTTTCACCAACAATGTCAAGTGTTTCCTTTTCCCTACATTGATGCTATCATTTGTCATTTACATTCAAAATGATGATAATTGTTATGGGGGTGAGACAGAATGGTAAAGTATTCTCCATCTTCAATTACTTGGTTAATTTCACTAAGAATTTTTCAATACTATTTATTTTTTCAAATAACCAGATTTTTTGTTTCATTGATTCTTTATATTTCATTTCATTGATTTCAGCCCTAAATTTTAGTAACCCTATTCATCTATAATTTGAGGTTTGTTTTTGTTTTTCTAGGTCCTTAAGGTGCATTATTAAGTCATAAATTTGAGATCTTCTGAAATTTGATGTAGGCACTTATCACTACAAACTTTCCTCTTAGGTCGCCCTCCCCCACTGTGCCCCATATAGACATTAGTATGCTGTGTTTTCATTTTCATTCAACTTTGGGAATTTTTAATTTTCATTATTGTGTTTTTCTTGGACGAATTATAACTTGGTAGTGTGTTGTTTAGTGTCCACTGGTTTGTATATTTTCTCTTGTTAATATTGGTCTCAAGATTCAGCTTGTATACCATTGTGGTTGGATAAAGTCCAAGATACTATTTTAATTTCTCTGTATTTGCTGTGGCTTGCTTTGTGTACTAATATGTAATAAGTTTTCATGAACTTCTGAGAAGAATATATGTTCTTAGTGTTTGGGTGGAAGGTTCTGTAACTATCTACCATGTTCATTTATTTATGTTGTCACTTAAATCCACTGTTTCTCTCTTTAGTTTTGTTGTGGTGACCATTGGTGATAATGAGGTGGTGAAACTACCCCTTACCACTGTGTTGTGACTTATCTATAAATTTCATCTAATAGCATTTCTTTTATGAGCAAGGTTCATTTGTGCTTAACACATATATTTGGAATCATTACCCAATGTGCGTGGAGTAACTTTCTTCATCTCTTCTGCCTCATTTTGTTTTGAAGTCTATTTTGTCACATATTATTATAGCTTTGCCTGTTTGTGTCTTAGTTACATTTGCTTGGAGTACCATTTCCCAGTCCTACCCCCCCCCCAAGATGGTATCTAGGATTTTAGAGTATCTTCTTAGAAGCAGAAAATAAAAAAAATGAATCTTGCTGTTTTTTTTCTAATTCAGTGTGCTTGTCTTTGTCATTTGTATAGACGAACAAGACAGAATGTCTAAGGTATGAAATGGATGCATCTAGATTTGGGCACTTGCTCATTTTCCAGAACACTTAGGTTCAGATCCAGAATTCACATGATAGTGTACAGCCTGCGCAGCTCTAATTCCAGGGGCCCTGACAGACTCTTCTTGCTCCCCTGGCACCAGGCACATACGCACATATATGCACACATACAGACAAAGTCACCTATACACATGAAAATTTAAAAAAAAAGTTATTCTAAATCTTAACCTTTTGTCTAGTCACACATATTATATAGTTGCCTTTAGTCTTACAAATAACAGCAAGTATGAATTTTGTAATTGTAAAGACTCTCCAATAATCTTAAGCTCATAGATGGGCATTTTTAAGACTCCCTTATTATCAAAGTGCTTATGCAGCATTATCAACCTAAAGTCACAAAATTGCTAAAAGAGAAAGTCAAGTGTAAACTTACCTATTTCTAACTCTGACTCCCATAGTTTCTCTCTTATTACCAGTGGTTGCATTATTGAACTTTAAAACTATGACACTGATGAAATTAAAAAAGACAATATAAACACCCCCAAGCTATTTAAACACATTCTATCTATTGGTAAATATTACTATCATCATTCCAAGCATGTTTTACACACAGATAGCCATTCATTTATTATTTTTTCTCTTTTAGAACCAGATTCATCATCCTCCCTAAATTACTTGTTGAATATTTTTTCTTATTGCTGCCCATAATCATATATTTAAAATCGTAAAGCAAAGAAAACCAGCCTACAAACCACAATCCCAGAGAACTTAGACAACAATGAGGACACTAAGAAAGACTTACATAGATCTAATCTACATGGGAAGTAGAAAAAGACAAGATCTCCTGAGTAAATTGGGAGCATGGGGTCCTTGGAAGAGGATTGAAGGGGAGGGGAGAGGCAGGGAGTTGAGCAGAGAAAAATGTCGAGCTCAATAAAAATCAATAAAAAATAAAATCTTTTTGATGTAACTTACTAATCAAGACACAAAACTGCAAAGCTGACAAATATAAGTAGAACTTCAGAACATTTTAATTGTGATTTATTTCATCGTCACCCTGATGAAATTTAGATTAATATTTTATATATGGAAAAATTTAAAACACATGATTAAATTAGTTATCATAGAATATTAATTTCTTTAGATGCTTGATTTTTATTTGATGGGATGCCAGATAGCACAAACTCATCAGTTACTTTGTAAGTTACATTATCATCCAACTCACACAGAACTGAAAACAGAGTGTTAGAATCTTACCCTGTAATTCTAGCCACACAACCCCTGTGTTATTGTGAGTTTAGTTTAAATCTGATATTTCTACTACTCAGCAACATATAATATCTTGCCTGATTTACCAATATGTTATTATAAACAATAATCAATTAAGGGCTCAGGATGAAATCAGGACTTAATCAATATTTATAAATGAAATTAAGTATGATGTTACTGTAGAGTGCTATGCATATAATCATGGGTATTAATGTGAAGAAGATGTCAATTAAAAAGGTAATAGTTTGGGAACAAAATAAAATTATTTCTCTGTGATAGATGTTGATCCCCCTATTCCAGGAGAGGAAAAGGTAAAATCTCTATTTGGAGAACATTTTAAAGAAAAGTGAGTGCTCATAAAAGCTTCTTGATATTGACACCATTTGAAACAGAGACCCCTTTCTCAATCTACTTTCGTCTTGAATCCCAAAGTTACTTAATGAGAAAACTTCTGTCCTTCACTGTACCGATTTCCATTTCTGTGAGCACCGCCTGAGAATGCAGTATGCACCACACTGACATCTTTCTGCTGGATGTGCTGATTCACTGGCACTAATTTGTCATTTTCAGAAGCATTTATTCTCACATATATTTCAGCCTGGTGGATTCGTGGGTCGAAGGGTAAAAGCAGGTTACCTATGGGTAGAAGCAGATAATGGGCATTTTATTACTCAGACATCTTTCGTTTTAAAGCTGCGATTCTCAAGGATTAGACAGGTGACCTCCAGGCATGATTTTGATTCTGTAAATTGAAATAGGTTGCAACACTATTCATTGCTCACAGATGATTATGCAAGAAGTTAATGCCATATGATTTTCTGACTGACATGGTTTCTTAAGCTTTACACTGCCTTATTTCTCTCAAGTTCATTGTATGGAAGTTGATTTCATATAAATCAACTAAATCCTGGAAATATCTTAAGTAAAAATTAGCAAGTACAGTTATATTCTAAGTCTGCTGTGTGTAGAATTTGAAAGGTGGCTACAGACTCATCTATCTTAATCTTACAGTTAAATGATTTGTTAGATACAAAATAACACTCAGATTCTACCTGGTAAAATAAAACCAAGCATAAGATTAAGAATGTTACCTTTTTAACAAAATCCATATTTAGTTCTAATATCTACATGCATTCCTCACTCTCTTGCCTTTATCTTGAAGTATAAAACTTATTATTTCTTTTGGAAAATTTACTAAATAAGAGAGATTAAGAAACACTGAATAATTTTTCATAAAGTCTATCCACACTAAGTATAGCAATACACAATTATGTCTATATTTTTTATCTGCACTATGTATAACAATACACAATAACATCTATATTTTTAGCAAAAACTACTCATAGTTGGCTAAAATCAAAAGATAATTGTTGTGTTCCTATGCCAACACAGTCCTTGACAGAGCAGGGGAGTCCAAATTCTCCACTGAAAAGAGGTCAAAGTCTCTGTATAGCAAGAGGAGATGGTGTTGAATAAGAGAATCCAGGTAAGAAAAGATAACTATTACTGGTCTTCTATATGCCAAATCCCCAATAACAGAATTTGTTTTCACAGCAATAGAAAATAGATGAATAATACTGACCCTAGGGAAGGACAGCAGATTGACTAATTCCTAATTTGAATGAATATGTTTTCTTTAGCTTGATTTTGATAAATGGCATTGTTTCATGCCTATTCTAAATTTTATTATAGTATTTTTTATATTTCAGTAGTTTCTTGAGAACTTTGGACATTGAGCTTTGACCAGCTCTCCCCCATCCTGCCTTAACTTCCACCCTTACCCATCTAACTTCATGTCTTTTTATGAAATAATTTGTGCTGCATGTGAGCCATTCTATTGGAGAGTGGTAGACTTATCAGACAATACATTCCTAGGGAAATATGACCTTACCACTCCCAGCAGCTAATTATTGTCAATATATTCTTAGCTAAGTATAAAACTCCATGCCATATTATCCCCTCCTTCCTGAGACTTAGTCTGTCCTGGACTTGGGAAAGTCTTCTGTACGCTATTAGAAACACTGTGACTTCACATTGCACCTTCCAGAAGACACTGTTTTCTTTTTGTAATCTACTACGTCTGGTTCTTACAATCTTTCCTTCTCCTCTTTCACAATCATCCCTGAGCCCCAGGAGAATAGAGTGTAGTATCAATATTCCATTTAGATCTAAGCATTCCATAGTCTCTTAAGCTCTGCACCTTGTCTAGTTGTGAGCCACTGTGTAATGACCTTCCACCAATTTAAATAAAAGCTTTTCTGATGAAGGCTAAGAGGTGCATTAATCTACAGGTATAATGATAAGTCATTAGGAGTTGATTTAAAACTCTGTCCTTTTAGCGGAATAAGAGTAATAGGTTCTCCCCTAGGGCCTGTGATTATCTAGCCTTAGATTCTTGGACCAAACGTTTTATTTGAAGAGAATGAGCTAGGTATGTTTTTCATTGTGGTTCTATGAGTTTTTAAAGAGTTCCAGTCTAGGAATTACTCTGCTTTCTCAATTTCTGAGAATAGCCATAAAGGTACAAATTTGTCTTCTTAGTTATTCCAGTAATATTTGAAAGGCAAGAGCCTTTTATACTGTGGGGGTTTATAAGTTTCGGAGGAGTGAGTGGGTAGCCCATGCTCTTACATGACTGGGTTCTTCAGAATTTAATGCTTCATTATTTGGCTTTTTTCATAAAGAAAACCAGTGCTGCTTTACTTTAGCTGACCTGATACAAACATCATTGGAACACAAGGCATTATGATAAAAGAACATTATGTGCAAGTAGAAAATGTCACTGCGAAATCCATTATTTTACAGAAATTAGTAATACATTTTGCCCTGAAACATAGTTTGAAATAACATCTATGTATTTCAATTGTATGTTCTAATGAAACAGACTCATCCTGCATGGTTTATTTGCTTCTCCCAAACAGAGGCTCTTGGAATTTAAGTAAATTGTATGTATACAAATTTTAGAAGTGGAGTCTCACTTGTTCTCTGAAGTATTTCAAACTTCAAGAACTATTTCTTTTTTAGCATTTAAATAGAATATTTCTTTCAGACATGCAGTCATATCTTTTATATCCTTTGATTTATGAGCTGTGTTATTCATGAATTATTCTGAATTTAGAAGTTGATTTTGTTCAAATGATATGTCACACCTATGATTGTACAGGCTGAACTATCTGATGGTGTCCATGGTAATGTGTTTTTAAGTGATTTTGGAATAATTTTTGGGTAGTTTCTAAGAATATAGTTAATAGGAGACTGAATAGTACAGACCAAAATGGATTGAATTCAATAATAGTATCAAAATGAACAAAGCTGAATTATATAAAGTAATGGTTGGCTTCGTTCATGTTAGACATATGAAAAAATACAAGAAAATAATACCTTGATATCTATAAAATGCTTACAGAGAAACTATCAACACACAGTTTTAGGCCCAAGGAAACATCTTTCAAAAAAGATGAAATAAACATATAACCAAAATTTTAAAATGAGTAACTACCTTAGCAAGATAAAACATAAATAATTCACAAGTGATTATCTCCAGGATGTATGTAGTCATTCAGATTAATTTAAAGTCCAGGATAAGAACAACAACAGAAATATAATCTTATATATGGATAAAAAACATGACATTCTTTTTAATTAAAGATAAATTATTGGTTAAACCAAGGAAAATGAGAAGTGCAGTTTAGAGTTTGTAAAATATAGCTGCAAGTTCAGGAGATGATGTAAATATGGTCACCATCTATTTGGTTTCTTATAGAAGTAAGCATGACAAGCATAAGATTCTATGGTAGATCAATATATGTAAATGTATCCTATAACTACATGAGTAGTCAATGAAACTCTAAAGAGATATATAATTGTAAATATAGCATAACAAACCTACAAAACAGACAGTAAATCTAATCAAAAATGGAAAATAATAATAATAAAAATCCTGTGACAACATGGTTAGTCTAGACTCAGCCAAAGCAAATAAGCATAGTAAATGCAAGTCAAGGAAAAATTTCTATGACTAAGTTAGAAGAGTGGATTGAAAAAATGTTGAATGTAAAAGTAGTGACATGACTACGTACACAGAACAATACAGACAGAAATATGGAAGACATTTCCACACTGAGGTTATTTTAAAAGCCATAGGGGAACATTATTTTATGACTACCTAAAAATAATTGTGTCATTGTCATAGATACTATATATATGTATATATTTATATATATACATATATATATATGCTTGTGCATGTGCTATATATGCATGCAAACAGAGAAAGAGAAGATTAAATGAAGTTATGCAACTTTGGTGATATTGCTTCCTCCAAGGTACATAAGACTAATAAAAATCCAATTGCCATTTTGGTCAATGGAGTAAATATAGGGTATTGCTGTTCTCCATGCTTTCTTCCCAGAAGTTGAATGAAAGATCCTATTGCTAGAGACTCTCCACAGTCCTGATACAAGACTTGGAGGGAAAGAGCTGGAACTGACCTAGAAACCTCGCTGTGGGCTGACCCTCATAGTATCTTCACAAAGAAGAGCAGCCATTGGTAGTTCAACCATGCTGTAGAACCTACAAAACTTAACCATGACTAGACCAGCAGGGTTGCCAAGGATACAATAGTGCCACTTATATTTTGGGTGCCAATAAAGCTCTGTAATTGAGTTTAAATCCTCCTTAGTAGAAAGAAACACATGCCTGGTATGTAAAGGTAGCCTAGTGTAGTGTTTAGGGAGCACGGGCCTGCTTTTCGTCCCGCCCGGCTCCCGCACGGCTAGCTTATACCTTGAAATAACAACACACAAATTGTATTCATTTAAGCACTG
>LOEQ01004844.1:53911-67409 GCA_001685075.1 Bramus lutescens | reverse complement strand
CTGCCTGACTCGGCTTTCTTTCTCCCAGCATTCTGTTCTGTGTACTCCACCCACATAAGGGCTGGCCTATCAAAGGCCAAGGCAGTTTCTTTATTAACCAATGGAAGTAACACATAGACAGATGACCCTCCTACATTAGCCTAGAAACTAAAGAAGCTATGGACCCTAAAGGAGATCCTGCTGCTGTCCCTTCCCTAAACCACTTTAATTTCTAACTTCATTCTAAAAATTTGTCCCCATACACACGGATAAATATAGCTCTTGACCTTTATCTGAAAATTTACCTGCCGAAATGACGACTATTACAGAAATCCACAACTGCTCAAAATGCAGAGAATGCCAGAAATTTATTACTTCTGCTTTACCTATTTACAATATCTGTGCTTCAGAGACCCTAGCTTCTATCTGAAGACGGAATGCGTCTTTTATGTGAAGAACTCATATATGTAACATCCTTTCTTTATCTATCACTGGGTAACTCAAAACGTGGTTTGAGTTGAAAAACGATGAAAATAAAGACTATAATTTTTAGATAAAATAAGATTAAACAAAAACTAACACATTGGAATTGGACAAAGCAAACTGAAGGAAAGCAGTTCAAGAGAAGGCACAAGAAACAGAAACACACTCACTATCTCACCCCAAGCCCAGAAAAACACTAAACAAGATGCCATTATTCACATGCAAAGTAATGCCTTATTCCTTCAAACTCATGCAGGCCCTGTTAATGCTGCCTCATTCTCTGAATTCATATGTGCATTGCTCTTCCTGTATTTAGAAGGTCTTATTTTCTTGGTGTCTTCCATCCCCTCTAGCTCTTATTCTTTCTGCCTCCACTTCCATAGGGTTCCCTGCATCCTTACACAAGGGATTTGATGGTGACATACCATTTATGGCTGAGTATTCCAAGGTTTTTCATTCTCTGTATAACATCTGGCTACTGGTTTCTGTTTTTTTTTCTATCTGATGAAGGAGGAAGTTTCTCTGATAATGATTAAACAAGATACTGATCTATGAGTACAGCAGAATATCATTAGAATTCATTGTGCTGCTGTATGCCTTTAGTAGAGCAGTACTATTTGTGTTTCCCATAGATCCATGGGTTATCCAATCTTAGGTTCATGTCACCCAGGCAGAGTCAGATATGGGCTCCATCACATGGAGTGGGCATTAGTTCAAATCATATATTGATTGGTTGCTCGCACAAACATTGTACCACCATTGTCTTAGAATATCTTGTAGGCAGGACACTATTGTTGACCCAAGGGTCTGTGTTTAGGTTGGTATTTTTGCTCCTCTTCTGGTAGCATGCAGAGTACCTCTCTGTAACAAGATCATCAGCATGCAGTGGCGAAGTTTCTATGTAGGCACTAGCTCAACTTTCCCATGGTCAATGAGTCGTATAAGTAATGTCTCCAGCAAAGCAGTGAAGCCTTGGAATTCATTTGTGTAGAGCAACCCATAGTCGTGGCAACTACCTGAGTTATATGGGGATTCCATGGACCCAGTGGCCAAGAGCTCAATTAGACACAACCCAGTTCCAGGACTGGAAGCATCATTTGAAGAAACAAGTGGGCTGTTGGGTTTCTGTCTCCACCATTACATGGCGATTTCAGTTAGATCATCATGTATGTATATATTTTAGGTAACTTCTACTCTATTAGGTTTCCAGTACTAACCCTCAAATGTCTCTTAATTTTAACTGTCTCTCCCCATATTCCTTCACTCATCCCCCTCTTTTCTCCTCCTCCCATATAATTTCAACAAATCTGGTTACCTTTACATAACTTTTTATTTATTTTAAAATTTATTATTATTATTGTTGTTATTATTTTGTTGTTGTTGTTGTTACATATGATCACAGTTTCTTTTCTAAGTCCCTTCTCCCACACCTCCCTTCTGTGCCCCAATCCATTCTTCCTGCTTTCAGAAAAGTACAGGCCTCCCATGGATATCAACAAAACATGGCATACCAAGTTGCAGTAAAACTAATCAACCTCCCCTCATATAAAGGCTGGACAAGGCAATCCTATACAAAGAATAGGGTCCCAAAAGTCAGCAAAAGAGTCAAAGATAGCCCCTATTCCACAAAACCTATTTTATTTCTCCTTACCAGAGAGCTCCAATTATCCTGCTTGAGGCCTCTTTGTTACTTAGCTTCTCTGGGTCTGTGGTTTGTAGCATGGTTATCCTCCACTTTACAGCTGATTTTTGGGAGCAGTAAACCCCCAGATCCTGAATTTCTTGTAAACAACTTGTTTTCCTCTGCTCTGAGACAGCCTGAAGCTGCTCTGAGTATGAGATCCTCAGGAGTTCCTGATGGCAGGAGATTGGTTTCTGGTGGGTTTGACTGGGGTGTGGCTATCAATTAAGGACCCCTATATAAGTGGCTCTGGTACACAATAAAGGGGACATTCTTGGGGCATTCTGGCTTCAAGGATGACCAGTTTTTCTCTCTGTCTCTGTGAGTCTTTGTGTGTTTCAATCTCCAGACCCTTGCCCGGTTCACAAACTGTATGGTGGCACATAGAGCATAGACGGGTGTGGTGTGCCGCAGCCTATATTCAACTTAAAAGTGAGTACGTACCATGTTTTTCTTTCTGGATCTGGGTTATGTCACTCGGGATGATTTTTTTCTAGTTCTGTTCCTTTGTCTGCAAATTTAGTGATGTAGTTGTTTTTAACAGCTGAGTAATACTCTATTATGTAAACTTACCAATGTTTTTGTGTCCATTCTTTGGTTGAAGGATATCTAGGTTGTTCCCAGTTTCTGGTTCTAATATTATAATAGTTTTAAATAACATTTTCATTTAAACATTCTTGTTTTTCTGTCTTGAAGGATTAATTTTCTCTCCACCAGAATTCATACTGTGTAACTCTACCTAATTATATTTTTCAAAAACCAAAGTCAAACTTTTTGTTTCACAGTTTCAATGGAGAAATGGTAGGCAAAGGGCAAGTTGCTGCGGGGGATTCCTACATGGTGATGATGCTGGGACTTCTGCAAGAGGAGGGAGGGGGACATTTCTTTTTAAGATTCTGACCTAGGGTAGATTTGGCAGGGATATTCTCAATGTAAATGGGGACAGGTCCTCATGCTAATTCTACTGATGATGTTCCCAATATAGACCTGCCCCCACTGGCTATCGAGGACAAATGCATCTCCTAGTGCTACCATTTATTTGACACCTACTATAGCTGTCACCTATTGAGCTCACCGTAGCCTGGGCAAAGATTAGAAAGTGGCTCTTCCATCTTTGATGAGCTCTCTTTCTCAAACATAAGAACAAAGGGTAGATGTTTTAATTCATTTCTGCCCTAAGCATGATGGTAATTTTAGATCATGCACCTCTCTCATCCAGTCTGGAACATTTTGGAGATACAAAGAATCAGAGACCTCAGAGGAAAGGCACACATTCTGAATGCCTTTTAGAGATTTTAACGCCATTATAATTCTTTACTAAGTTATTTGTAGTATTATTTTAAAAGGATATTTATTTTTTAAGGTATTTAAATTTTATGTATATGAGTTCTCTATCTATCTGTGTGCCTTTATACCAGAAGAAGGCATCAGATTCCATTATATATGTTCGCAAGCCACCATGAAGTTACTGGGAATTGAAATCAGGACCTTTGGATGAGTAGCCAGTGCTCTTAACTACTGAGCCATCTCTGCAGCCATTGTAGGATACTCAGATACATTTGACAATTTGATCCTGAGCTAAAGAATTTTTGCTCACTCTTGAAAAAGTAGCAACATAAACGAAACAGCTTGAGCTCACTGCCAAGTGATCTGGGGTACTGCTGCCTTTGACCTAGGCAAATATTTATATTTTATGACCTACTTTTTGAAAACTTGATTCTTCAAAATCTTTGTTCATGAGAATACTAAAACCTTTTATCTAATTACAAAATATTTAGCTAGCATAATTTTATCCTTTTCTGCTATAATTGGCCATATTTATGACAATGTGTTATGAGAGAGATTTCATTACCCATTAAAGCGTGTATTGTGATAATTATGTATCTTATAAGTAAATGACCTCTAGCTCAGCCCTAGCTGGCATAATACATTTAGCCAAATGACTGATTCCTGAAAGTGTAAACATGTAGGGAAAGGCCGTTTGGCTTTGTTTATTTATACATCAGATAAACTGGTTTTTGACATTTGAAAAGAAGTAATATTTCTTTTTGTTTTTAAAATGCATTATTCAGCTTCCAATAAACTATCCTACGTAGCGAAGCATGAAAACATTGGCTTTGTAAATTTCACTGAGTGTGAGAGAACATGTTTCATGGCACTCCTGAAATTTAGGCAAATATGATTTACCTTCAAGCTTTGCTAAAAACCTTTGCCTCAATGTTTAATCGGAGGATTTCTAACTCTAAAGTAAATATAGTCTTTTATCAGGTAAGACCACATAAGAAAACAGTCAGGATAGTGCACAAAGTTCCGATAATCTGAAGATGAACTGTGTCCTAGTAAAATGAAGAAATCTCTTTATTTCTTTTAAAAGATTGTACTCTCCCTTGTGCATTGTACATGAATATTTTATGTATATGTGGTGTGTGTGTGTGCGTGTGCGTGCTTGCATGTGTGCATGTGCTGATGTCAAGTGTCTTCTTTATTTGTAGAGACAGTGCCTTTAATTATAGCAGAAGCCTTCCTATTCAGATAGACTGGCTAGCCAACAAGCATGGGAATCTCCCTGTCTCTGCTTCCCCAACACTGTAAAGACTAGAAGACACCTGCTTTTCACTGGGTTTCAAGAATCAAACTCAGATCCTCATGTTCGTGAGGCAATCAGTCTATTGACTGAGTCAGCTTCTCCCTCCCACCAAAGTAGTATCTTTTAGTAGGAAACCAATAATTGAGTAATTTAGTATGGAGGAGAGTATGTCAGGATTGCTATCAAAGTACCCTTCCAAGGTTCAAAGATACCTTGCAGAGAGACTCATTGCATTCCAGTACTAATGGGTTTTGGGATGTGCCTATGTTTTGTTGGCTTTGAATTTATAAACTATTTAAGGAAGATGTTAAATTTTCAGGTTTTAGACTGCTATTGATATTTATGTTTACAGTTTATTCAAATGCAGAATACATAAAAGTATTAGATGTGGTCTGAACAATTGTCCCCCAAAGATGTCAGTGCCTTCATCATAGACCCTGTAAATACGTTTCTTGATATAGTAACAAATCATTGAAAATGCAATTAATAAAAGGAGTTTGAGATGAGAAAAGTTATCCTAGCATTTTTGAGAAGTAAAAAACACAGCCACAAGGGTCCTTGTAGGAGGAACCAGAGAGGGCCAGAAACGAGTGGAGATGGAGCAAAGCTATGGTGTTTGCTTCAAGGCTCTGATGGGACTATTAGCCAATTGACTTCGGCTGCCTCCATCCAGGAAGCAGACTGTCCTCCAGTGAGAAGCTGTGGAGGAAATGAAATCCCTATAGATTCTCTTCAAATCTTCTTCTTTTTAATTGTTTTTATTGAGCTATATATTTTTCTCTGCTCCCCTCCCTCATCCCTCACATTCTACCCATTCTCACAATCCCATGCTCCCAATTTACTCCGGAGATCTTGTCTTTTTTTCTACTTCCCATGTAGATTAGATCCATGTTGTCTCTCTTAGGGTCCTCTTTGTTGTCTAGGTTCTCTGGGGTTGTGAATTGTAGGTGTTTCTTTTTTCTTTGCTTTATGTCTAAAAGCCACTTACAAGTGATTACATATTATATTTGTCTTTCTAGGTCTGGGTCACCTCACTCAATAAAATGTTTTTTAGATCTATCCGTTTGTCTGCAAATTTCAGGATGTCATTTTTCCCATTGTATAGTACTCCGTTGTGCAAATGTACCACATTTTCTTTATCCATTCTTTGGTCAATGGGCATTTAGGATGTTTTCAGGTTCAGGCTATTTGTAATAGCCATCCATTTCAGACTTCTATCTAAAAATGTTTTTTATACCTTGTCTTGTTTTAGAACATGAAGTTTGTGGTAAAGTTATTATATAACAAAGCAATTTCACACAGTCCTTTGCAGTCAGGAGAGTTCGCTTTGAAAGGCAAACTGATTCAGTCACTACAAGATGCTGGGTGCACACTCAGGTCAGAAGTGATTCTGTGACTAGGTGATGTTGTGCACACTCAGGTCAGATGTGCACACTTGGGTCAGAACTGATTCAGTCACTAGGCAATGCTGTGCACACTCAGGTTCGTATTTGTCTGGGTTCACATGTGTGGGTTAGCAGTTTCACTTTTATTACTTGTACTTTTTCATAGCATTCCAGATGGCTGATATATCAATGTATGCTTTAAACACCAGGATGGCTTGGATGGCTGTTCTACAAGTCATAAAATACCAACAATGTCACCTGGGTAGTAATGCTCAAGGAAATTGTTGGTGATGATTGAAAGAAAAGTAAATCTTTTCCTGACACAAACAGCTAAAGAACTTGGGAGTAATCTAGGACCACACCTCTCTAGTTAGTTTCTGTAATATATTTGTATATGTATGTGTATAATCATGTATATTGTATATATTACATGCATTATATACATATATTGTCTACTCAGTATTTCATAAAACACTTATCTAAAACTCTTAACCTTAGTTAGGTTCCACTAAGTTTGCTTTAACTCTCTTTTTATGATGGAAGCATCTTTTTCAAATAAACTCAATGAATTTTTAATTTTTAAAAAATGTTATAGCAATTTTGGGTTTTGAATTCTATTGTATTATAATTGAAGAAAGAAAATGTATACTATCTATCATATCTAGTTTTTAAAAATTACCAGTATTGCTGTCTTTGGTCAATAGCTTACTGTTACACTTTTTCTTTTAGTACATAATGTATACATAAGCAATCATTAAAATGCTAACAGTTCCACATGATCTATATCCAGAAATTTTGTTTAAAGTGAGTAACATATCCTAGACCATAGGTGTATATGATCTTTTTTAAATCACTTTAAAAAATTTTAATGGTTTTATTTAGATATTTTAATTAATGCCTGAAAAATAATTTAGTGCTATGAAGTTTAGCAACCCAAATTGGGTGATGGGACCTACATGGTAGATGGAGAGAACTGACTTCAATAAGTTGTCTCTAACCTCCACATGCTCCTCCACCATCCAAATAGAAAGGTACATAAGCAAATAAATAAATATTTTAAACTATAAAGGAGATTCTGCATCAGTGTAAAGTACATATACCACAGTTATTTTTGTATTGATATTTTATATCAATGTATCAAACATTTTAATTCAATGCATGTGAAAAATTTAAATGTGATGGAATATAACTTTATGAAATATTACTAAATTAGACAACTTGTCACCTTAATTTTTTGAAATGTAAATCCATGTAGACTTTCTGTAATAGATTTGTACATTCCTCCTGCGATAGCAAACTCCAACAAAACGAAGCCATCCTACTGGACGTTTATTGAATAGAAAATATCCACTGCCCATTGCCAAGGTTGCCACTGCTTCTTTGCTGATTGTCACACATTGCATTTCGCTGAGCCCTCTCCTCAGCTCTAAAGCACAGACTGTGAGAGTCAGTCAATATTTTGTCATTTCAATATCACTACATTTGCCCACAAAGTCCTACACCGACAGAGATAAAAGCTCTACGACAAGCAAAGAGGGTCCTTTCCCTTTGCCACAATATATTGATGAAGTGCTTTATTGAGGGGGAGATCTCATTAATTATTTGATTTACAGAAAAAGAAGGCTGGGAGAAGCGAGTGCCTGCCTAATACTATGATGTACCATCTTGAGACTTAAGATCTTTTAATGTATTCATCAGGGTACATCTGAAATGGGAAAGAGTGAGCTGAATGGCTCCATTAATTTAATTGAAGCAAGCTCAGACAAGAGATAAAACATCTCAGCCTGCTTCCTTTCATGCAGCATGAGTGCTGTAGTAAACAGGCAGAGATCCAAACACACCGAAGAGAAAAAAAGGTGCATGGGACACTCCAGTGACTTCAAGGCCACAGGATTTCACAGATGCAGAGCGGAATTAACCCTGAAGAGGCCTCAAGGTACACCTCCAGGCCAACACTGCCTAGGCATCTTTGAGAAACTGAATAACTCCAAGGTTACATTTAAGTAATTTAGGCTTCCAAAGACAAAATTCCATTTGTTTATATACTTTTTAAATTTCCATATATATATATATAATCCTTTTCACTAAACATCTTAGGAGCAGACTGTATCTTCTGCTGGAAGGCAGAGATGAAAGAGAGAACCTAGACCGGTGCTGATTCCAGAGCAGGGTTAAATGGTGCTGCTCTCTTTTAGGAATCTGCATTTTGAAATGTAGCAGTCAGAAAATTCCTTTAGTCTCGAAGAGGTTGGGGGTCTCAGGGCACACATCATCTGTGTTACAGGGGCCAGTGTGACTGCGCAGGTACCTTAATTCAGCCTCTTGATGTATGGCTACACAAACACTCCAGGTAATGACCAACACCAAGCAAAGCCTGTGTGCTACTAAGTTTATTATCTAAAACAAAACTGTTCTTAATGTGTTTACTAAAAATTAATTCAAGTATCTGTGAAGTCCTTAAAGACGCCTGAGACAAAACCATCGTGGGGGCAGTATTGAATATAATCTTAGTGTATAGATATTAGAAAGTTAAGATAAAAATGTGGCCATACTATTTTTTGGTATGAAATAAAGATGCTATTTATTTTGATATAGTCAGACCATGCCTATTATAATTTCAAGGACAGTAATAGGCTTTCTCTTTGGGACAGTCATCTCCATTCTATCTTTCTATGCTATCGTTCCTTACAAAATAAACTTTCAAGTTTTTGAAAATATAATAACCTTGATAAGTGAAAACATTTCTGTACCTTGGCACATAAATTTAGAACTTTTGCCTCAAGCACAAGCATTTCACTGTGACTTATTTTAAATTCATAACAAATTTAGTATCAATGTCTACATCTCAGTTTACACACTACATATTCTTAATAATCAAATTTTAGGTATAAGAAAACTATGATTTAGTGGTTAAAATAATTGGCCTTTTATATAATTCTGTTTTATAATCTTTGGGAAGGATTTTATTTTCCCTTAAATTTTGAAAACATTAATAGTACATAAATATTAATGATATGCATAAATGAAAATGTAAACCAAAACAGTGCTTTAACCCATATGGAAGTTTCTTTTTCTTTATTTCAGAAACTGTGTCAATAGAATCTGTTTTATCCAAATAAAATTTGTGCGGATCATTATGACACAGATTAGTTGAAAATGATGCATCTCACTTTTTAGATGTAACATCTCATGTCGCGAGTTCATTGTCAGACCAGGGATATGTCTCAGATATCTTTATTTATCTAGCTTCTGAGTATCTAACGATCTATCCAGGGCATGCTAAATAAATACAAGGCAGCATTCATTGTCACAATGATTTCCAAAGGTCTATTTTTAAATAAGCTACCTTCCAAATCTTTAGAACATTTGAAAGAGAGGATGCTGAAGCTACTTAGAGGCAGGGATTGGATCTCCTGAGGTGCTGGCATCGAACCCACCCTAGGAAAAACAGAATGCAGCTCTCTACGAACCAAGAGGGGTGTTCCACACAGTTTCGAGCATGGAGAGATTTGATTGATTTTGTTTAATGTTATTTTAAACTTTGTGTTTCTACTTATGTATGAATTTGTGTACTGTCCTGTGCCCTGCTTTGATGTGTTGGATACTAAGGATGGCTGAACTGTGCACTCATCTACAACTGGGTAAGTATTTGCCTAACAATTTAAAATTTAAATATAGTCTTTCAGGTTTTTTTAATTTTATATATAGAAACTTCAAGTATATTTTTTGTTTGTTAAAATATGAGGAACGATTTTCAACCATTATCAAGAACACCCAAAAGTGAAAGCAATGTTGATAAGAATATGATAGATTTGAATAAATTACAGTGCTTTAAAAGTTACTACATTAGTAAATTTATGATTTATACTTGGCATACCTAATTTCGTCACACATAGACAACGTTGACTAAAACAACTATTAAAGTGAATGATATCTAATTCTGTGTTATTTTTCCGCAAAATCGTTTCACTTATATTGTATCATTCATATAATTTACATCAAAAATATTTATCTTCATAGAGTCATGATGATTTCTATAGATGCACCTTAAAATAGCTGTGGTCAGTGTCACGTGTCAGTTTGAATCATAAGATTACGTTATTCATTGTGATTACCTTTAAAACCTTTTGATTCATAGCTAAAGCTACCCTTGGATTTGATCCTCCTGATTCTTCCTTCTGAGTACAGATGGTATAAATGTCAACATGCCTGGCTCTAGTTTGGTTTTAAAAGAAGCAGCAATTTGGATCCCAGCCTAGAATAGTTACTACTCATCTTATGTTGTTTGAGACAAGAGTAAACAGTCACCCTGCTAAATGTTTCCTCCATTCATAATTATTTAAACAAATACAAATGTCATAGTATAGAGTTACTTGCAAGTGCACACTAAAATGCATTCATATCATATATTTGATGGCACCATATGACCATCATTATGATAAAGATATAAAATCAAGTCTAAGGTAAGCATCAACTGTGAATTATTTTAATTTTCTTGGTCAATCTTGCTGTGCATGTTAACTGAAATACAGAAATTCTTGTTGATTGCAAAAATGGCCAAAAATTATGTTTTTAGAATTCCCTAGATCATAAATGTGGTTATCATATGCATTAGTAATTAAAAAGTTAGGAAAAACCATTAACTTAAACCTAAATATGTTACCTTATTGGATATTTTGTAAAATATAATAAAAAATAACACAAACCCTTAGATTCAGTTAACCTGAAGTAAAAAACTGGCGAAATTGCCTATTTATTTCAGTTTCCTAATTTGTAAATAGGAATTACATTAATTATAACATTAATATAATAATATATTATTATTAATAATTGAGTGAGAGTAAATGAGCAAAGCACCTTGAGTTGCATTTAATTCATATCATTAGTATTTCACAGGTAATTACATATTCCATTAGAAAATGAGGGTAACATGAAACTACCTGCAAAATGCATGCTGTTAATTCATAATAGCACATTTATATGGAAATGTTTTTATTGTTGTTGTTTTATGCAATTTTATAAATTTAAGTTTGGGACCAAAACAATTAAAGTAACATGGGAAAAATATAGACATAAAACACTAACCTTTTTTTTACCCAATTCAAGTCTAAGTTTTACTATTTTCTTCTTAATTAAAAATTTAAAGATATATTTATATTTTGTGTATATTTGTACATTTATGGCACAGGTGTATGGGTGCCCAAAGAGATAATAAAAGGTCTGATATCCTAAGAAGTTGAACTGGTAGGCAGGTGTGAACAGCACTTAGGAGTGAGTGCTGGGAACTAAGCTCCAGTCCTCTGTATGGCAGCAGGTGTTGTTAAGAAGTGGGCCATCGCCTGAGAAACTCCTTGAGAAATGTTCAACATCCTTAGCTGTGCAAATCAAAAGTACTCTGAGAGTTCATATTATACCTGTCAGAAAGGCTAAGATCAGGAAAACACATGGCAGTTCATGCTGGTGAGGATGTGGAGTCAGGGAAACACTTATCAATTGCTGCTGGGAGTGCAAATTTGTACAATCATTATATGGAAGTCAAAGTGGTAGTTTCTCAGGAGGATGGGACTCAATCTACCTGGAGATCAATCTGCACCGCTTTTGGATGCTTTTTCCTACCACAAAGACACTTGCTCAGCCATGTTCATGGTTGCTGCCTATTCACAATAGCCAGAAATCTGAAAAAACCTACATGTCCCTCAATAGAAAAATGGGTAAAGAAAATGTACATTTACACAGTGGAGTATTACCCAGATGTCAAATGTAAGTGAAACTATGAAATTTGCAGGTGAATGGATGGAACTAGAAAATTCATCCCGAGTGAGATGTGCCAGATTGAGAAAGACAAATGCGCTATGTATTAGATTGTACATGGATATTTGCTGGATATACGTGGATACAAACCAAACTACAATCTGTAGAACCATGGAGGTTAGGTATAGAGTAAGAGCCTGAGGACAAGACAGATAGTTCTCATTTGGAAAGGGAAATAGAATAGTTATGGATGGATGAGAATGCTGGAATGAGAGGACCAAGGGAACAGGGGTGAGGGAGAGGGGACTAGGGAGAAAGTATGGGAAGAGGCAACTAAAATTAAGGACCATCTGAGGGCTGGTATGGAAACTTAATATAGAAAAACTTTCTAAAATATATTCAAATTTGAAAGCTCTCTAAATGAAATTGTCAAATAACGTTGGAGAATAGAGAACAAATTGGCCATCTCCTGTTACCACATGAAGTTTCTAGTACCTGGATTCAGTTAATATCAAGTTGAGTTTTTAGCAAAAGGGTCCCATGGGAGTCCCCAAACTCCCAGGCTGTTGCCAAAACTGTAGGTTGGCTGCTCTCCACAAACTGATAGCAAGGCTCCGTTGCTGAAGAAAACACCTACACAACTCACGGAACATAGAGAAGTGAAGCTGGTACCTATGTAGAGATCACACTCTGCCCATCTGGTGACTTTGGTACAAGGAGGTACTCTTTATGCTACTGAAAGTGAAATCTAAACAGCAACCGAACCACAAATCCTTGGCTCAACAACAGTGTCCTGCCTATAAGATATTTTAGGACAACGGTGGCATAAAGCTTGTGAGAGTAACCAGGATCTGATTTGAATTAAGGCCCACTGCACAAGATGGAACCCATACCTAACACTGACTTGGTGAACATGAACCTGAGATTAGCTAGGTCAGGGATTTAGGAGAAAACCAAATACTTCTGCTCTGAAAAATAATGTAACAATTCAGTGACTCCTAGTGACATTCTGCTGTACTCATAGATAAGTGCCTTTCTTGGTTATCCACAGAGAAACTTCTTCCTGCAGCAGATTTCCCACAGCAATTTTCTTTGTACTTATTTTATGTGTGAGTCATGAATGTAAGACACTTGAACTCTCTTAGACAATATCTTAGCAATATGGAAGAGGTATGATAAAAAATAGATTCAGTTTTAGTGGTAGTGGCAGTAATTTCAGTTCTGTGATCTAGGTCTCTAGCTTATACTTAGAAATATTTTCAGTGACTTCAAGAGGATAATGTTATGGACTATTTTGTTAAGGAATTGGAAAAGTATCATGAGTATAAGCAGTCATAAGCAATACTTGTAAGCATTGCTGTTCAGATGGAAAATGAACCTGGCAGTCAGGAGCCAAAGAATACCACAAAGTTATTGTAAACTTAGCAGCATACAGCCCTGCTCTAGGGTAAGGCCTCCCAAGGTAACAACTCTGCTTATACAGCAGGGAAGGGTTTCCCAAAAGAAGTTTTTTTAATTCAGTTTTTTTTATTATTAAAAATTTCCACCTCCTGCCCTCCTCCCAATTCCTTACCCCTACCCCCTCCCCCTCCCTTTCCAGTCCAAAGAGCAGTCAGGGTTCCCTGCCCTATG
>LOEQ01004844.1:32460-52188 GCA_001685075.1 Bramus lutescens | reverse complement strand
CTACAAAAGCATTTGTTCAACTATGTTCATAGCAGCATTGTTTGTAATAGCCAAAAGAAGTTGTTAACAACTCTGCTCTGCTCTGCTCCTTGGGGGAAGTTATTACTTCTCTGTTCCCCTCCATTCCAGCAAAAGGTCTCAGCCAAAGCTCAACTGGCCCTTTTACCTTCAAATACCTCCTAGCATTCTTTCTTGTTTTAGTCTCTTCATTAACTGAATGAAGCTTGACTGCTTAGTTCTGCCTTTTCTTATCTTGTTTTTATGACTGTATCACTAATGTGAATCCATTATCTTGGTAGGCAACATACTCAAGTTGCTGAACTACAGATTCCACTAGACAAATTTTTCAGAAATTTTGCCATACTAATCAATACTGCTTGACTTTCCTAAAAGTATGGTGTTTGCTCTCTCTCTCTCTCTCTCTCTCTCTCTCTCTGTTATTAAGTTAAGATTATCTAAAAGAAAGTGCCTTAGTGAATACACTTCTCACGTCTTGTAGAGCTACATTTCCCAACATACTCCAGCCAAAGAGTGTCACAATCTATAAACTCGACATTTAATACAAGCAAGTCACCATGCCGTGTTCTTCTATTCACTTCATCCAGTCACCATGACGACAGATCAGGTTCTGACAGTTCTGTGAGAAGTGAGGCTAATAGGTGTCACCTATCTCCAACTTTGATTTGTGTTTAATGTTCTAATAGGACATATTATTGTTTCGCGTGTTCTGTTTTCTTCCTGGTGGGATGTTTCCCATCAACATAGACGTGTCCTAAAATTGCCTACTGAATGCATTTTCACTTTTAAAAACAATGAACTGTTACTGTAGGGAAAAGGCTTACACACAAATGTACATAGCAGTCAGAGTGCTACTGCAGTGGGCGTGGTGCTTTTACACACTTCCACACTGTCTCTTCAAAGGCTTAAGGTGATGAATTTCAAGACGTGAAACAGATGGAAAATTGTGCAATGGGAGTTAGAGCAGAACTGATAAACATGAAGACAAAGAAGAAAATGTTTAACTTCTGTCATGGCTGTCAGCATCAGTGAGGTAATTTACAAGGTAAGTTGACTTTGTCACATAGGATATTATTTAATTGTGTCTCAGTATGAATACCTTGTTTTCTATCAATAATAAATAATATTAAGTCATATTTAAAAACTAAATTTTAAATATAATATGCCATGTATAATTTAGCTTCTCCTCTGGGAATATAATATTGCTAATAACTTCAATATTATGATAATATTTAAAAGCCAATACAATTTTTATCTTATAAACATAATAAATTTTAAAAGATCAGTAAAAGCAGATTGATAAATACAATGCAAAGTTATTTTTGAGTCATGGTTTCACTGTTTATGCAGCAAAGAAGTTAAACTTATGATCCCTTGACCAGATTCATTAGATCTCTGCATCCTGACGCTCACATTAACAGTAAAGAGACCCTCACAAGCAAACAATTCCAGCTGTGTAGAAGAGACTCTGAGAAGTCACCCGGAAGAAGCAGAGATGAGCAGGGCTGCCTAGAACAGACTCAATCTCTGCACTGACTAGAGACATCTCCCACTGCCTGGGCCACCTTCGATTTGTGCAGTTGGCTCCAGGTTCTTAGCTTTCTTGAGCTTTCGTCCCCCCGTGCTGTGGTGGGCTTTGGTGGAACAACTGTCCTTCTGTCATTTTTGCTTAAGTAAGGAATTCACCCACATTCCTGAAAACAACCCCTTAAAATATTGGTTTACTAAGATGAATCTGAATATATCTTTACTTTGATCTTTCTTTGCTTCCCTATCTGGGGTGAATACATATTAGATAATGCTTCCCAAGGAGCACAATAATGCAAAACAAATTGATATACAAAGTAATTACAAAATGAAAGGAGTTTGAGCTGGGAACTTGTAGCATGGGAGACACACTCAGGCATGTTGTACGTGTGGTCTGGAGTTTTACAGATTTCAAAAATGTTTCAAAGAAAACGTACAGAAGTTGGGAGGGAGATTACATCAGTTGTTTTTCAATAATTTAGGTTCATCTGAGAAGGGTAGCTGTGCTTTAAGAACAAAACCGTGTATATTAAAAAATATGGGTAAAGTAGTCTACAAATAAGGAAAGGATGGAGGGACAAAGGGCAAGAAAGCTATTTGAGAAAGGAGTGGAACTCAAAAGTGAGATGAATTCAGGGGGCTTGAAATAGCACACCGCAATGATACAATTGGCGGAGTGTAATCGGCACAATACATATGACAAGGAGCCTGATATGACTTCTGTGTATACTAGAAATGCATTTAGAGGTCCCACAGAAACAAAAGTTTACTTGGAAGTAGATATGTCCGAAATCAGTTTTCTCCTGTCTTATTGGCTTAGTATTTGGGGTGTCTCATTCTACCTTTATTTGTTTGCCATTAAGTTCCCATGTATATGATTTCACTAAAAACCTTATGAAAGGCAATATTGTGGAAAATGAAGTGAAAATAAATTATAATAAGTGGAATAGGAAGGATAACATGGTAGAAAAGAAACGCTTTGAGGGAAAGAACTTGTAAAAATATGAAAGCATGCAATCATAAAATAGGACTGTACTCTCTCATATTATTTTATAAGTAATTATATTTCAAGTGAAATATAAGTAAATAGGAGAAACCTGGATATTGTATAAAAGTATGCTTTACTCTTTCACATAGTCATATTTTAGGGTACATACAAATTGCTAAATATTAATAGAATGATTTCATTTAGATAACATAACACCTGTACATTTCAATGTATGTTTTATAAAGGTGTTATGAGGTCAGTGAATTACATCCTTAATTATTAAGTCAGTTTCCAAAGTATGCAACCCTAGGAGGTAAATTAATTCCTTCTCTCCATATAGCTCTTTCAAAGCAACCATTGGTCTGAAGCTAAGACAGATTATGTTAATGCCTTTAGGAAATCAGCTATTTTATTTGATCAAATATAAAAAAGTCGAATAACAATGTAATTTCAGAAACCTTAGTTTCACTTAAATAGCACAAAACCAAACATAATCATATGATGTTTACTGTGAGGTGCTCAATAACTCAATGAAGATTTAATAGGATGAAGAAAATAGGGAATAAACAGGCAAGCAATTGGTTTCACATGCAGCACCTGAGCAGTATTAGGAAATGTATTTTCAGGAGATAACAAGATAATTTAAATACGATGTTTAAAATATATTTAACAAGTAAAATAATATATCTCCACTTTTCTTTTGTTTAATGATAAAATGGATTGTGTAACAAAGCTATACAAATCGTATTTCCATTATGAGTTAATCTCATATAAATGCAGTGCTATTAAAGTAACCAAGGTCTTTTGGTACATAAAGCATTTTTAGTCTTTCTTTTATTGTTATTACAATAGGTTGCTATGGAATCAAAGATTTCTGACACTATTATCAAAACACATCCTTTGATATTATAAAGAAAATACATAAAACTTCAGTATAAAATTTAAAGCTTATGTAAAAGTTCTTAGCAAACATCTGGGTATGTAATTCGCTGGTAGAGTACATGAGGTTCCAGATTAATATTAAATACAGCCAAAATAAAGACAAAAATCTGTGTAGAGATGATTTGCACACACAAACACATTTGTATACATTTATTTTTCAGAATTCAAATAAAATTCCCATGGTATCTCTTCTTCAAACTGAAATCAATTTATACATATCATTTAAATTGACAAAATTACATATCAACACAACACAGTTTTTTTTGTTCTTAGTTATAGAAAGGCCAATAATGAGGCTTTAACAATTTACATCAAATTTCAAAAATCATAAACAAGAAAATTGGCCTTATAGGAAGAAGCTAAACTTTTCTATTTATAGTTTATAGAGAAAAATTATTAATAAAGTATGATAAAATGTAATAAACCAGAAAAATATGTAACTAGAAGGGATATTTGGTTCAGTTACTAACTAGTGACTAGATAATTTTCATGAAAGTTTAGAATGTCATGTTTGCCTCAGGAGTTCAATTGTATTGTTAAAATATCTTATCTTAATACAGCTTCAGTTTGTTTGTGTGATTATCTGTTTCATTCAAATGAATTCACTGTTCTCTTGCATGCTGTACTCTAGGCTAATGGTTTTATTTTACTAAAAATCCAACTGATTAAAGTTAGTTCAACCCATCTGTAGTTCAAAGGAGCATGTACTCTGACTACAGTGGAAATACTGCAGAAAAATAACAGAAAAGTAAAAGGAAAATATTTAAACACTGGAAATATAAATATGACAGTTTTTTGAAATAGTGACATGGAAGGGGAAAATATATTACATATCAAAATATATATGCTGCAGATAGAAGAGTATTTGAGTGGATGACACTCTTCTAAATGTTAACATTAGGAGAGATGATAAGTTTCTTAGATCAGCACATCCATGTTTCCAAGAAATTGTGAAATGAAAGAGAAAAAAATGACAATACATATATCATAGAAAATGATGAAGTGAAAATCAGTATGAATGAATGAATCATTGAATGATTGATGGAATCAAATGACTGAAATCAATCATCCTAAAAATAGAAAATAAATTAAATCAAAAGAAAATAGGATGCTGCTAATGGCAACTTATTTATGAGTAATAGCAACTCATAAACATGGATCACAAGCTGAGGTCTCTGAAGGGTACAAAGGAATGCAGGCATATTTTCCTAGAAAATTTGGACAAATTCTCAAATGTGGATACTATAAAAAGTTAGGGCTGATAAAAATAATTGAACTATCCATAAAAGTGCTGAAAATAAATATTAAATGTGCCATCATCTTCTTCAGTCCACATGAACAATCATGTAAAACAAAGCTAAAACTAATAAATGAGCTAATAAAATGAATATGCTGTCTCCAAACATGCCTAACAAATGGATGACAGATAATTACTGCAATTCCAAATGTCAAGACTAAAAACAAAAATATCATGGAAACACATTAATTATGCATTTGATAAACTTGACACCAATTTATTAAAAACTGGAATAAGAATGAAGAATTTCTTCATGTCACTAAAGACATCTCCCTAAAACCTACAGCTAGCAGGTTGCATTATGTTAACATAATACTTCTTTTATCTTATTGCCTTTTATATTTATTTAGAAATTATAAAAAATGATTAGCAAAGCAATATAGGTCATGGGTACCAATCTGTAGGCTGAGGCTGCTCATTTGTTCCCGTCTGCCCAGACCTGAAATAATCACACAGAAACTATATTATTTGCAATACTGTTTGGCCAATGGTATTGTTTGTCTTAAGGTTGACTTAAGCATGTTTCTAGCTAGCTTTTACACCTTAAATTAACATGTTTCTTTTATTTTGTGTATCGCTACATGGCTGTGGCTCACTGAGTATATTTCCAGTGCATCTGCCTCCTGTGTTGGCTACATGGCTTCTCCCTGACTCTGCCTACTCTCCCTATATCTCATTCAGCCTGGCTATATTCTGTTAAGTCATTGGCCCAACGCAGCTTCTTTATTGACCATTGGTAATAAAACATATCCTTAGCATACAGAGGGGAATCCCACATCAGGTCAAGGAATAAGTACTACAACAAATTATGACCAAGTCGATCTTATTTAATAGGACTCAAGGAAGGTTTAATATGAACAAATCTTTAGCTTAATCTAACTATGGCAGAGTAAATAGGAAAATCCCTTGAAGGTCTCAACAGATAAAGAAAAAGAAGTTCCCCCCAAACTCAACAAATGGATGAATAAATTAATAAATAAAATGAATCTATTGAACACTGAACCCAACTTGCAGGTTTTTCACATGGAGCTTTGGAAATTAGAGCTGCAGGAGATCATAAGTGTTGGGAGTTCAAGCTAGGATTAGTGACTTTTTTCTCATTTTCCTAGGTGAATTTCACAAGTCAGTTTTTTGATTTTTATTGAGCTCTACATTTTTCCCTGCTCCCCTCCCTGCCTCCTCTCCTTCAACTCTCTCCCAAAGTCCCCATGCTCCCAATTTACTCAGGAGATCTTTTCTTTTTCTACTACCCATGTAGATTAGATCTATATATGTCTCTCTTAGGGTCCTCATTGTTGCCTAGGTTTCCACAATCCCAGAAAACCCAGACCACAATGAGGATTAGTAACTTTTAGACCCCCTACCATGCAAATGAATCTGAAGAAGGCTTCATATTTAAGCCAGGAAAAAAGCCAGGACCAGGAATTGAACCATACATCATTAATCCAGGGTTTCCAATTTCCCTAAGTGTAAGAAAATGAATTTCTGTTGTATAAGATGCCTAGTGTATCATCTCCATCTGTGTTGCTGTTGTTGTTATAACACCCCAACATGCCAAATAAACTCATTATATTGCAATATTGGATCTAAGCTAAATGTGGGGTCTTTCACTTAAAATTCAGTGTTTAGGTGTCTGTGGCAGGAGTATTGCCATGAATTTGAGGGAAGTCAGGGCTACATAGTGTATTACATGTCAGTCTGAACTAAAGAGTTATATCCAGTCTTGATAAACACTAAAAAGTAATTACTATCCCATGAACTCTATGGAATAAACTATTCTATGAATGAACCTAGTAATAAAAATATCCTATGGATTATAATTACTGAAATATCTAAAATATTTGTCTCTTCAAGGATGTACAGAAGTACTAAATAAAATCAAATATTTATACAAGAAGTCAAACTAAATTAAATGAAAAAGATACATTTGTGATCTAGGAGATGAAACAATAAGAATGTGAATTCTCCTACAGCAGACCTAAAAATAATTTTAATATAAACAAATGAGAAAAAAACGAACAAAATCTTTTTTGTTTTCTTGCTGTGATTTTTTTCCACAAATTTGAGAAAGATCATTCTAATTCTTTTTGTTGTTAAAAACAAAAACATTATAATAGCAAAATTATTCTGGGAGCAAAGCAAAGTTAAGAATTAGTCTACCTATCCAAATTCAAAACATATTATGTAGTTACTATAAATAACTTATTATTGATTAAAAACTAATACTTAAGTCATTAGGCTGCAATAAAAAACATAGAAATAGGAAAAAGACATGGGTCAAAATATATTTATAAAGTTTTAATATAAAGCAAATAACTAGAAAAGAAGAACAAGAATGCCTATGAGCAGCAGAGAAAATGAAGGAAAGGACCTTGTATTTAGATCTGTAACTGACAGGGGCATTCAACACAGAAAATCCCAGGTTTTGAAATACAAAACCATGTATAACATTGTTTTAAAGAGAGAAGACATTGCTAAGATCTAAAATTATACAAATAGCTCTTAAACTTAAGATTAAAAAGAATACACAATATTAAATATGAAAATATGAATTCTACATCCTTTGAAACAATGTATTTCCCATTAAGAGGAAAAGGCAAACCAATCATTGGAGAAAGTATTTGCCAATCACATATTCAGTAAAATTATAGTTTTATAGAAATATTAGCCTCCATAAATTGAACAATAATTCTTTAAATATTTTATTTGTGTTCTATTAGGATATACAGATGGATAATAGTCATATAGAAGATGTTAAATAGGTAATTATTGTTAAATAATGGCATGTATAATTGCTTTACAAATGTTTAAATAGTTGTCCATGTATACCTTATTTATAAATTAATTATCAGATTTGCTAAAACAAGCAATTCTGGCATCAGACAACCTGCAACTTCTTACACAAGACCTGAGCAAAGTAAAGTTAGACAAAATCCTATCATGGTTGAGGACAAAGGATCAGGAAGTTCTGCTGCTAGGTGGAGCAAGATTAAGGATAAATGGCTGGAAATGGTGGCAGAGTCAGCTCTCTTGAGGGATACAACCATTGGAGTCTAGCCATGATGTGGTTGATAGTTCTACATTCATGTCCATGTAGGTAATATTAAATGTACTCAAAGAATTTAAATAAAGCATCACCCTAAGTTGACAGGGAAAGTGATACAGGATGGAAGAGAAGTTGTAGAGGAAGGAAAGAAATAGACTTGACCCAAACAGTTTATATATTTAAACTTGCCAAAAAGTAAAACATCTTATTGTAGATGGATGTTTCCTGTCCCTACAGAACCCCTATCACAGTTAACTGACTCACAGTCTGAATATGAATTAGAAATTCTTGGTCAATAGTTCAGGCTTGTTACTAGCTAACTCTTACACTTAAATTAACACATATTTATGCTTTGCCAAGTGAGTCATGGCTTGTTACCTACTTCTTTTTTTATATGTCCTGCTAGTTTGTCAGCTGGCTGATGTCTGCTCTAACTCTGCCCTTTTTCCTCCCAGAATTCTCTCTGTGTCAGGCTGTCTTGCCCAATCTCTTCCTGCCCAGCTATGATCCAATCAGTTTTCTTATTAACAATATTTACTAACAATGAGGACAAAGGACATTTACAGTGTACAATGATTGCTCCACAATATCTATGCATCCTACAACAAAAGAAACATGCACACATACAGAGAGTGAGAGAAAAAGATTAAATAAATGTAACTGGATTAAATATGTATATCCATGAGTACATATCTTCAACAAACTGTGTGGAAGCCCAGTAATGTGAGCCTATTCTACCTTGTCTGAAGGTCAGAGAGTTTTAGGTTGTACAAAGTTGTTGACAACAACTGTGGCTACACGCCCTGACCTAGGGTATGGTTGCTTAGTGTTTTGGAAATTAAGATGGTCCATAGATGTGTATCTTCTCCACTCTGACCAAAGGTCAGAGAATTCAAGCATACTTTTACTCCTTCTTTGGATATAGGAGGTTTGACTTAGGGAGTGTCTGCCTTCAGTATACTTGGTATAGGGTGGGTTCACTACCTAAACAACAGAATGTTTTTCTCATGAATTAATGGCTTGATGCCTTAAAAGATTAAAGGAAAGAAATGTTCTGGTTTTTCTTTGTATCATGTTATGGCAATCTTTACCTTCTCCCCCACCTCATTGTATAAAAGTGTATGGAAAATTAAACACAGAGTACTTAGAACTCAGAAGTCAGAAGAATTCAGCATTCAGTATTAGCTGAGTTGCCCTCCCAATACTATCCAAAATCTCTGTAACTCTTTCTTATTTCTGTTCCTCACAGCTAACTTGTCTAATACTCATCCACTACCTTTGAACGTAAGAGCCCACACTGATTAGGATTGCTACAGAAATCACCCCCAAAAGGTAGCCCCACAATATGTGGCAACCCAATGTTGCATGGCCTATAACAAAACTTGGAGAAATATATATGCACAATATGATTAATCTGAGTTCATGAATAGTCAAGCAGGCAAGCACAAAGAAACAAACATTATATGCTTCATGGCATATAATGCCATATGGTGTGATCTGATACTTTATTTTCTGGCAGCAACAGTGGCCCATAACTTCCAAGAAGTCAAAATTTAAGACAATACAGTCATTGTAGTATTTATTACTTTTGTTGTTGTGATAAAACACCATAACCAAAGATATTACAGAAGAGTTTGCTTTTGCTTACAGTTTTAGTGGGAGAGTCCATTGCATCATGCAAATAAAACAGTAGGCAGTTGTAACAGAAAGTTGATAGATCACATATTCAACCACACACAGAAGGCTATGAGGGAGCTGGAGGTGGGTTGAGGCTATAAAACTCATCTCCAGTGCACAGTGACGTACTTCCTCCATCAAGCATACATAACCTTCTCCAAACAGTGCTACCAATAGGATATCAAGTGTTTAAATACATGAGCTTGTGAGAATATTTCCCATTCAAACTACCACAAATGCTATACATATACCATGAAAAGTTATAATGTTTAATAGACTGGACTAGTTAAAGACATTTCCCTTATAGTATATTCAAACACAAAAGTTTCAATAATTGTCATATTATTTATAAAGGATAACTGTACACATTAACATTCTAAACACTATTTATGTATAAAATGGAAAACTTTTAAGAAATACAATATTCATATTTCATACACTACATAATACTTCATGTACAGCAAAGACACATCTGGTTAGTTAGGTCAACATTTGAGCACTTAAGAAGAAAGTTTAATCAAATCTAATAACATTTATATCACTAATATTTTAGACAGTGAATAATAATTCTTGATATTACTCTCCATTCATGGTGCTTAGAGAAGTATTATTTGATATTTTTGTTTGTTTCCATAATGAGATAGGTCATTGAAAGCCCATGTTATGCAAAATTCTGGAAGTTAAACAGAGGATGCCTACTGCACAAAGAATATTTGCTCTTATTGTAAACAGTTTCTGTGGCACACACAGACAAAACTGACCTCACAGGACAAGCACAACACCTGAATACTATTCATAAGTCATAATAGCTTATTCAGTGTTGAATATTAAGAAATTAAAGATTTATATATTTTTACATGATGTGGGATGTCCTTCTGTATATGTGTTGATTTTATTGGTCAGCGAATAAAGCTGCCTTGAACTATGGCAGGGCCGATTATATATAAATAGGCTAAAAGAAATATATAGAAAGAGTATGTGGAGTAGGGAGACACCATATAGCTGTTGAAAAAGATAAAGATGCCTACTGGTAGGCCACAGTCTTGTAGTGATGCATAAATTATTAAAAATGGATTAATTTAAGATGTAACAGCTATTTAGCAGTGCTGCAATTAATATAGTTTCTGTGTGATTATTTGTGTTTGGACAGCTGGGAAATGAAGGCATAGTCCCTGTTTACAAAATGGTGGCTACTCTTTGGAGCATGGATCCACATAAGACAAAAAAAAGAAAAGAAAACTTTAGAAAAATCAAAGAGGGCTTCCAGACCCATATTAGCTGGAGCCAAGTGCAGCTTCTTGGTAGCCACATTATTTCTTGGATTGGATCTGTTTACTGACAATGAGCAGAGGCATGGCTCCTTTGAGAGGTATTCTATCTCAAAATTAGCAGCAAAAACTGTGCATAGTTTCTTTGAGAGATATCTTCCTGGATTGTGATGGCTTCACAAATAACTCTGGCTCTTTCAGGAGGCTGAGCACTTGAATGCAGTTTGTGAGTCGAATGCTACAAGTTGCTTAATGGTAACATAGACCCACTGCATCTTTAGAGTTGCAACAGTAAGCATGACTCACAAAGGCAGTGAACATTACTCCCATATTGGAAAGGGTGGAGTCAACAGGCAATGCTACAGAATTGATCCTAGCCATGTCTGTTTAGCATTTTAAAAAACTCATTCTTACTTAAAATTGATTACAGATACACAATAAAGACAGATTCAGACAGAAATAAATCTCTGAATGTGTCATACTGTGTTTTTAAAAATGTACATAGGCTGGGGAGAGAGAAGAGAAAAAGTATATACAGTTAAAAATAAAACAAAGTCTTTAAAGAGACAGTAAAAGTAATATAAAAGAGTAAAGACAGTCATAGATTAAAGGAGTAATGAAAAAGAAGCCAAGTAAAGATGGAATATACACAGAGAGTCTAGATAATGCATATTATTGTGCTTTCTTTGAATTTTTTTGACCGCAGAGAGATATTTGATTTTGGGGACTGTTAAGTTAAATCAACATAAAGGTATCTTGACTTCAAAATTTGGGTCAAAGGATATGTTGCTTTAGAAAAGAGGTTCTGCTTTTGTTTCCACAGAGGATAAAAACCTGTTAATGTGTTTTTCTTGAACAAGACCCCTGAAATGGTCTCCATGAAATACTAAAAATATTTCAAGCAACAAACAGCAGGAATCAGTTTGAAGAAAACAATTTCCAAATTCTCAAAATGATTATTTATAGATGTTTGTTTTCATTTAAAATGAGCTATGATATATAAATGAATATTTTACATTGGCATGGAATTTGGTTTATTTATATACAAGTTTAAGGTCAATTTTGCTAACTGTATATTTCTACTCTTGATTAACGTTTTATGTTTATATAACTCATTTAAAAATGTAATTTATAGATAAGAAATACATATTAATAGGTAATAATCCATGATAATCAAACTTTTAATTATATTAGTTAGGTTTTCTGGATATACAGAATATACTTTAGTTATACAGACAATCTTTAACACTTCAAAGACCTATGACAATGGTATTTAAAATGTTTTAAGAACTTAGATTTTTCTTGACAGTGAGACATGTCTGCTTCTGGCAGCACCAATTTCCTCGGAGAGGTTGATGGACAATGAAGAAATTCTTTATCGAATTTGCCTTCAGTCTGATAAGACTAGCCATTTGGGCAAGAAAGTGATCTTGCCTGGACTGCATGATGGTATCCTATATGAACAGGACATGAAGGACCCACAGAAAAGTGACTGCTGAACATTCCAAAAGATGGGATGTCCCTTCAGGCTTCCTGCTTCAAAGAAGAAACTTCTAGACATTCTTCAGGATACAGAAGAAAGCATCTAATGAATTTTGTCATTACAAGGCAGACTAGATCTTCAAATTTCCTGCTTCATGGAAAAGTTTGCCAGATCCTATGGGCCAGTAGGCTGAAGAGGAGCTAAAAGTATACAATGGAAGAAAGAAAGCATCTTCAACAAATGGTGCTGGCAGAACTGGATGTCAACCTGTAGAAAAATGAAAATAGANCAGTAATTTAATTAATACAATTTCTGTGTAGTTATTTTGGGGGTTAAGCTAGCCGTGTGGCAGGATGGGGCCTGCCGCCGCTCCCCTTACTACACTTTCCCAAAGGCAAGTTTTGCCAAGAAGAAAAAAACCTCCAAGTGGAGTGTATTCAGTACTCACCATTCTCTCAGGAATAGATCTGTGCTGCCAGGAGCAATTGTGTCTCATGCCAACAGAACCTTAAATCATTTAAACCTTAAATCATGTTGTGTAGTTCTTTGAAGTGGTTAAAGATTACCTATCTATGCAGAATACAATCTCCAAAAAACCTGATTAGTCTAACTATAAATATGATAAATATGGATGATGATTGACCTATAATTTTAATACCAATGCCTCTCTGCTGCTGTTGCTCCTTTCTCATTAGCATTAGGAAAATTCAAGGTTAATAAGGTATTAAGCAATCTATTTCTGGGGGGTATTTTCCATGCATTTCTGATTGATTAACTTATCCTTTATAGTTCATTTTGATCTTTCTATAACTGCCTGACCTATAGAATTGTTTGTTATACCTGTAATATGCTTTATATTATAATAAGCAAAAAACTGTTTCCTTTCCTTAGAGACCTATGTAGGACCATTATCTGTCTTCATTTATGCAGGTATACCCATGGTGGCCATAATGTCTAATAAATGTGTGTTACTGAGTCAGACTTTTCTGAGCTTATAGCAGTTGCCCATTAAAAACCTGAGTAAGTGTAATTGGTGTGGTGTGCATGTTTTAATTTTCCAAAATCTGCAAAGTTGAACATGTCCTTTTACCAGATTATATTTATTCGAGTACCGTTTGTGTTCCTCCCAGTATGTAGTGATGTTTGATAATAGGAAGAGTAAATAGGACATCTTTTTATAATCTCCTTAGCTTGTTGCCACGTAATAGGAAGCTCTTTATTTAAATCTTTGCTGTGACATCATTTTTAAATGGAATTCTGAAGCCTTTAGCACATTTTCAATCAATAATTGATTAATTTTTGCATTGCCTTATGCTACAGAACCTAGCAGACATGTATGGGATTGGATGTGTGCTATGCATATGGGACAAAGCCTATTCCTGGTATATACTGAACCTTTATGAATAATGAAGACAATTCTATATTATGTGGTATGAATTCATTGGTTTCAATATTTAAGACAACTCTTTCTGCATATTGTGAATCAATAACTATATTGAGAAGTCCTTTAAAATCTCTTAGTACCATGGGAATAGAATATAATTCTGCCTTTTGGTCAGAATTATAATGGCTTTGTTCAAACTTACTTAAATATGATTTATAACCTGCCTTTTTGATTCATTTGTATTATTATAGAATATATGGGCTCCAGTTATTGGTATGCTACATAAAGTGGAGAAGGGTCCAAGTAGTTCTCTTTAGAACATTAATTCTATTACTTTTTATCACTATCATAAGAAAGTATAATCTCCGCTGAGTTTATACCTGTAAGTAAAAACTTAAAACCTTATTCTGCAAGAGTCATTTGGTTTATGAGGTAAAAAGATTTCTTCTAAGATATCTTCCCTACGTATTAAAATTCCTGTAGGGAAAATTCTAGAAGGCAATATGACTAGAATGCAATTAAGATTTGGATTCACCCTATCCACATGTGCCTTCTGTTATTTTTCTTCAACAAGAGTCAATTTTTTTTTTCAGCTTCAACTGTTAATTCCCTGGAACTATTTAAGTCTTTCTCACCATAAAAGGTTTTGTTTAAATTAATTATTAGATTGGGTGGTAACCCAACAGCCAGTAATAGAGTGGAAATGTCTCCTAACAATCTTTGAAAGTCATTAAGAGTTCTCAACTAGTCTCCCCTAATTTGTGGTTTTTGTATGCTAATTTCCTATAAACCTATTTTGAAATCTTGGTAGTTGACAGAATCTCTTCTAGTATATTTTCAGGAGCAAATCATAATCCCCATTTAGGCAAAACTTTCTTTCTTCAAACATTCTTTCTAAAGTATCTATGTTTGAATCAGATAACAAAATGTTATCCATGTAATGGTAAATTATAGATTTAGGAAATTGTTTACATATTATTTCCAATGACTGACTTATAAAGTATTGGCACAGTGTGAGGCTATTGTAAATTCCCTGTGGGAGAATAGTCCACTGATACTTCCTTGTAGGCTGAGAATTATTCTAAGTAGGTACTATGAAAGCAAAATTTTCTCTGTCTTTTTCCTTTAAAGGTATAGTGAAGAAATAATATTATAAATCATTAACTATAAGAGGCTAGCTATCCTTTTGATAATAGAGACAGCACAGGAATTCCAGACTGTATAGGGAAGGTGGGACTGGGAGACCTTCTAGGTCATGAACCTTTTGTGCCTTTTAGACCAGTTTACCTTGTAGGCATGGAGTTGGGATACACATGGGCACCAAATGAAGATGGATGCTAAAAAGAAATCCCATACTAGCTCAGAATTGAGTATAATAAAGGGTTATTTCTTTAGGGCTAGACCACAGGACAGTTTTCTCCTTGAAGAGGGAACAGGACCCAAATCCAGCAGCTGGAAGACAGAGTAAAAACATGCTTTAAATTGATAATTACCATGGGATGGTCTTTTAAAGGCTTCTATCTGAAGGAGTTCCTACAGCTCCCCACCCCATAGGGAATGGGCTCCAAAAGCCAGCTCATGAACCAGGGACAGATCCTTGTTCTAGTTCCAAGGGCCCCTCAAAGAGATAAAGCCATACAGCTGTTATCCACATGCACAAGAAGGCCCCATGCAAGCTTCATAACTGTCAGTCTAGATTTTCTGAGTTTCCACATGGTTGATTCTACTGTCTTTGTAGATATTTCTCTCATAGTCCTGGTCCTCCTTTTGTTCATATAATCTTTTATCCCTCTATTCTACTGTGTTCACAGAACTCAGCCTTGTGCTTGTCTGTGAATCTTTGCATCTGCTTCGATTAGTTATCATATGAAGGCTCTGTGAGGAAGGCGCAAGTCATAAACAATCCCACACTGGTTCGGAATTATAATTAATAGAATAGTTATTTATTTAAAGGGGAAAACTTACAGATCACCGTCCCAGACCACAGCCTTCTGCGCAATCAGGAAAGGAGCCTAGTTGCCAGAAGTGGAGCCGGAAGCCAGAGTGAGCAGAGGGCAGTTGCTGCTTTTTCAAAGAGAGAAAGACCACGCCCCAATGGGCTGGTATCTCAGCGGCTATTGGCTGAAGGAGCAGAAGGAGCTACTGCAACACTGCGATAACAATTAGAATTCTGTTCTGATCTGTACTCCAGTTTTAATTGGATTATTTTGGTGGTTTTATATCTAGATTCTTGAGTTCTTGGTACGTTTTGGAGATCAGCCCTCTCTCAGATGGGCTAGTGAAGATCTTTTCCCATTCTGTAGAATGTTGTTTTGTCTTATTTACCATATCCTATGCCTTACAGGAACTTTTTAATTTCAGGAGGTCCATTTATTGATTGTTGCTTTTAGTGTCTTTGCTTTTCTTGTGATATTTAGGATGTGGTCTCTTCTGTCAGTGGAATCAAGGCTACTTCTCACTTTCTCTTCTATCAGGTTAAGTGTAAGTGAACTTATGTTGAGTTCCTTGATCTACTTGTACTTGAATTTTGTGTCTGGTTAAATATGGATCTACTTGCAATCTTCTATCTGTTGACATTCAGTTATGCCAGCACTATTTATTGAAGGTTTTTTTTCCATTGCACAGTTTTTTTTTTGCCAAAAAAATCAGGTGTTCATAGGTGTATGGATTAACATTGAAATTTTCAATTTGATTCATAAAAATATCTGTTTTTATGCCAATACCAAGCTGTTTTTATAGGTTTAAATGAAAATGACTCTATTGTTGGAAACGTTGGTACCTGGTACAGGAGAAAAGAAAGAGTAAGTTAATGTGGACCCCATATGGTAACTGAAGACTGGGGAGCAGCATGGTGTTCTCAATATTTTCTTACATTGAAGTAGACACATGGGGGGTATTTGAAGTCCAGAAATAAATATCATAGCTTCAAAATAATTATGGAACACTATAGGGAATATAATGATGGTAATTATTCAACCATAACATTTTAATTAAGGCTCTAATTTGAAAATATGGTTGGGTATTCACACGAGGATTTACATCTATTTATTTTAATTTACATTAATTAACCAAAAGTAACATTGAAGATCTTCCAGCAAATAAGCCTAATTATTTGGAGGAGAGCAATGGTACAATGGGATCACAGGTTAACATAAAATGATTTCAAATGCAGTAGTGTGGATTCTATAGTAATGAAAACCAAATTGTGTTATTTACTCTTGAACACCATTTTGAATAAAACATATGCTTACACCAGATGAAAATAAGGAAAACTTGAGATTTTTTTCTTTTCTATATAAATACATATTTTTCTCAGATAGTTAATATCACATCGTGTGTAGGGGGTTGTATGTATTATGAATGTGATTTTTTATGAATGTTTGTATACAAACATGCAGAAACCAGAGCCACTAGTTATATTCTGTATGGCTCCTGCCTTATGCCTGCTTGCCTTTGAATGTCCTTTTATTAGCCTATGGCTTTTCTTTTGTGTTGGGATGGCTGGCCAGTGTATTAAGAGGATACCCCTGTTTTATTCACCAATGATGAGAACATAAAAGCAGTCAGCCACACCTGGTCTATTACTTAGGCACAGGAATTTATGCTAAAGTTCTCATGCTAAAACAGCAACCACTCCTGCACTCTGAGACATCACCCTAGGCCCTGTTACTTATTGTAATCAAATACATTTAATCCTATTGTCCATTTTGCTTACTTGGTAAGCACAGATTTGTGAAAGGTATGAAGTCACCCTTTTATACTCAAAAATTCATACTGTTCTCAAATTCATTCTTTACTAGCTTATAACCATGGAAAATATGGACATAAAGTCAAATAAATAACATTAAACCTTGGAGTTCACTTTTCATTTTAAGTAGACCACAATGAAAATTTCTGTTTTCTTAATTATTAGATATTTTAAATAGGAATTTTCGGTCTGGAGAGGATTTTGGAAGTAAAATATGAGCAGATGTNTATATATATATAAATTCCAACAAAGTAATTATTTTCTGCAGTATTTTAGGAATATCAGACATTAGAAGCCTTTACTACATGCATTAGTCCTAGTTCACTTATAAGATATAATTCCAGGTTCTATTGTAAGGAAAGATGACTAGGCATTAATGATAAGCTTACCAAGTTAAATTTATGTTGTTTTAAGTCAAACATAATGTTTTTATTTGTTTTAAATACAACTCTTGCCTTATTCTAATGTATAACAATTTATTTTTTATTTTATGTCAAGGTTTCTTATTCAGAACTACATTCAGTTTTATTCAAAAGCCTATAATCTGTTCAAATTATCTTCTAAAATACTTTATTAAATTCTACATATGGAAAAATATAAACTAAACTATCAGCCCAATGTTTACTGAAGTGTGTTACTAACTGAATTTTCAGGAATGTGTAACAGTTTGTGACTTCCTTATAACTGTAGAGTTTCTTTTGGATGAATATTTTAGAAAGGTAAAAGTTTAAAGGGAATGATGACAGAAAGTGCTAAAAATTTACCCTTACAGTGACAGATTAATTCACCAAAAGTGATGGATTTATATATTTATAAGACATCTATCTGAATATATTATGGTAATGTGTACAAAGCCAACTGTCAAATTGCCATGCTTGGCAAGAATCTTTTTGCAGAGACCATATAAAGGAAGCTTATGTGGAGAAATGAAGGGAGAAAAGGACTATGATTTTTAAACATTTGAGAGAATAAAAGTATTGGGCATTTTTTATTGTTAATTCTACTTTGTAGTAGCATTGTTATTGTTTTAGTGCAGCATGTATTTGTGTACAGTGAACATGTAAGGGACAACTGATGTGCAATTCATAAGAGATTAATTCAATATCTTAAGAAGAAGACAAAGTGTGATTGCATTGATTTAAAATGCTTTTTGTAGCAAAACAGACAGGATGGGTATAAATCTCTGCCCATAACACTAAAAAATTCATTCCCAAAATAAAGAACTCAACAACTAAAAACATAAAATATAATCGAAAATTGAGAAAAGTCCTTAAAAAGGAGTTTTCAAATAAATTCAAAAGATCAATAAATAAACTATGTCCAGCATACTCAGTCGTAGGTGAAATATAAATCAAAACTATAATGAAGTGTGATAACATCCCAATCAGAATAAATATAATCAAGTAAAAGAAAACATAGCTGGTGGGAATGTAACTCAGTCAAACCACACTGAAATTAAGAATCAAAATCAGCATATGACAGATTTACATACACACCTATGTTTATAATGTTACTCTGTGTAGTAGCCAAATCTGGAATCAGCCCAGTTTTACTTCTACTAATGAAGTAATAGGAAAGGATGTACACACACACACACACACACACACACACACACACATTTATATAAACTAATGTCCACACAAAATGAAGTATTATTTATCTACAATCAAAGCTATAATGTTTTCTGGAAAAATGGATGAAAATAGCCAATATTACTGCTTTCCCTAATTAGCCAGGCTTAGAACCAGTTACTTTTCTAGATAAGCAGAAACTAACTTTAATTCTTTAATAATTAAATTTTTGAATGATCCTTCGCAAAACAGGAAGGTGTAAGCAGACAAGAGTGACGAGTGGGTGTTATAAGAGATTTCTGTCCTGCCTTGTTCCATAATAATCACATAGAATCCATATCATTCGCAATACTGTTTGGCCAATAGCTTAAGCATATTTCTGGCTAACTCATATATTAAATTAAGCCATCTATATTAATCTGTGTATCGTCACGTGGCTTTCTGGCTAAAATACTGGCATCTGTCTGGTGGAGCTACATGGCTTCACTCTGACTCTTCCTTCTTTCTTCCAGCATTCAGATTAATTTTCCTTGCCTTTCCCTATTCTCCTAGGTCACTGGCCAAAACAGCTTCTTTATTAACCAATCACATTCATAACATACAGAGGGGAATTCCTTATCTCCTACCCTTTTCTTTTTTTTAAAAAAATCATAAAACAAAGTCTTTAAAGAGACAGAGTACTCACAGTCATAGATTGAAAGGAGTAAATAAAAATAAGCCATGTAATGAAGGAATATACACAGAGAATCTGGATTATGTATATTATTGTGGCTTCTTTG
>LOEQ01004843.1:65393-97809 GCA_001685075.1 Bramus lutescens | reverse complement strand
TCCTTCCTTCCTTCCTTCCTTCCTTCCTTCCTTCCTTCCTTCCTTCTTTCCTTATGCGGAAGCATTTGAACAAGAGCAGATGTGTATGCAGGTTCTTAAGCACTGTGTCCTTGTGAATGTCGGGCAGAGGTGAACTTCACATGCTGCTCCACAGGATACAACTACCTTATTTCTTGAAACTTGACATATAATTAGAAGCAGGAGCTTGTTCTTTATGGGTTAGGCTAGGTGGCCAGCAAACTCCATGAAGCCTCTAATTTCTATTTCTATAGTACAGGGATTACCAAGGCACACCACCACATTCAACTTTGCACAGGAATTCTAGGGCTAAATCTCAGGACCTCATATGCTTAATGAAATGACCCATCTCCCCAGACTGCTCTTTTTTTTTTTTTCTTCCTTTAAGGACATGAGGCCTAGTGGATTAAAGACTCTTGTTTAAATGAACTATTCTGAAAAAGCACTTATGTCTTTAATGAAAGTGACAACTTTGTTTATTTTGGACCCAATGAACGTTAAATGTCAGATTTTTCGAAGCTTTCTCTCAAAATGAAAATTTAAAGAGAAAGAAGTATTTGTCACAGAAGGAGCTGCCTAAGGGTCAACACAGTTTCTGTATATGGGATAAGTCGGAGCCATTGCTTGATGAAAAGCAGTTGAGTGTTTACTTTTTCCAGGCATAAGCAAAGAACATAGTGTCCATACATGAAGACCAGGTCTTAGGTGACATAAATGGAGAATTCTCAATCCTTTATTCTATAACACAACCCCACAAGCTAGCATGGAATCCTTTTGACTAGACCAATAAAGCTATTCATAACTTTAAAAATAAATATTTATTTGAGGCAATAATATATTAATTGAAAACCTGTTTTCATAGAAGAATTGCATTACCACCCTGTATTTTCATGGCTCTCCTATATATTGAAATTTTTGTGTGAAACCCAATTTACAGACAAAATAAAAGTATTACAATGAAATCCAGCATTTTGCCCACATTTTTACACCTAAGGCCAAAAATTGACCAAGATTTTGTGGTCAGACATAGTTAAATAGAAGGCTAAAATATTTCATTTCTTTCTTGGCATATTTTTATTAACTGTATTTGTACAATATAAATTAAAGGAACTGATGCATCTGTGAAATAATTACTTGTGTTATTTGGTATTATTGTAAATTACCAGAAGCAGGGAGTCTTAATCTGTCTTAGCTGGAGTAATCCCTAGTCTAGGGTGGCTGACTTCTGTCACAGTCTTTTCAACTCAAGAGTCTTGCTTACCAGCTAAGGCCTTAGGTGCAAAATTTTGGCTCAGTCCTGGAATCACAGAGACAGACTCACTATTAGTAAAGCAAATCTTGTTGGCATAATGAGAAAAATGTAGACACAGAGATACCTCAGAATAATCTAGATTGGGGAAGGCAGGCAGAGCTGAACAAGTAATGGCAGCCCTCCAACAGAGGCTTTTCCTCACTGGTTTTTCTCTCTAGTTCATGAGGTAAAGTGTTGGTGTCAAATTCACTGCTGTGTAAGGTAGTCATGCCCAGAAATGTTTCATACACCTTAGGAGTTGTACTGATTAAATATAATGAATTCAGTTTTTCAAGGATTAATAACAGATATTTCATTTATTAAAATTGGAGTCTCTAATATTTAATATCCAGTACTTTATAAAAATCAACATGTTATTGAGCTGTCAGGAAAGGGTTTTATTAACATTATAGATAAGTTTTAATTCTAGGTAGTAGTTATATTTTTAATAATCTATAATATTAATTTAGCTCTAGAGAAGCCCAATTGCTTGGATTGAACAGCTATATAGTACTTCAAGTTCATAAGTTCTTTAAATCATTCCATGGTATAATACAAAGCTAACTTAGATCCTCTTTTGAAAGTATTCAAAATTTTATTGTTCAGATGTTAAATTAATAATAAAATAGTTGAGACGTGGTAACTCATATTCACTATGAAATGTAAATTGATGTATTTAAAAATATTTTTGAGATTTTATATAATTGCATCATTCTGTCATCCTTTTCTCATGTATTTATTGAATCACTTAATTATATTTTTCATGGCCACTGTAAAGATAATGTAACTTAACTATAGAAAACTGGAATATTTTAATCTTAGGTAGATGGTAAAATATTTTTCAATTAGATGTCATATCTAGTATATTAGGTTCTTAGAGATGCTGTGAAAAGTGTAACAATGCACAAAATGCTGGCTGAAGAGATGCCTTAGTGGGTAAGAGTGCTTGGTGCACACACAATAGGACCTATGTTAGATTATTAGAAACCAGGTAACAATTCTGTGTAACTGAGAGGTTTTCTGATCGCACTTATATGGGTATACACCTTATATACCACACACACACACACACACACACACACACGTACACACACACATGCAAAAAAGTGATTAAATAAAAATTAAAAAACCTCTAACAGAAACACCTATGCTCACAGATCTGGAAGCTAGAAATGGGAAACCCAAGTCGCAAACAGTACAAGCTTCCTTGAGGGGCTCCCGTGGACAATGCATCTTATACCCCCAGCTTGTACTAAAGATACTCTTTCTTTCCCTGCATTACTCTGTCTTTGCCTTTTTCTGACACAGTCTTCTCTTTAGAGTCTTCTCTTCCCTTACAAGGACCAGTGCCATTGCATTTGTAGTAATTCAAGATGATTGTTCTCTGAAATCCTTGTTTTGATTACATGGTCCTAAAATACTTTTCTTCTCCAAATATGGTGAAATCTGTGGGTTCTTAAACATAGCTTTGTTAGGTTCGCAATTCAACTACGTACACCAGATTTCCTCATGCCAATACCGTCTCTGTCTCCATGAGCTTCTGCAAGTAAATATTTCACAATGACGAGCACAGGAAGATCATACTCAGTGGGATGGAGCGAGAAGGGAAAAAGGATAGGTGTTGACTTTAAAGCAAAAAGGAACTAGAAAGCGAGCATCACCATATCATGTATGTTTTGATTCAGATAACGCACTACTCATTACTAGTTTTAGTTTGTCCTCTCTAGAATGTTTTCCTATACTTTCTACCACATCTTGCTAGTAAGTTGTTTTAAAAGCTAATAAAAAATCAAATGGGGCATTTTAGTGTGCAGATACAAAATATTCAGTGTTCTTTTACTGCCCAGAAACACAAAAGTGTGCCAGGAATGAGACAGTAAAGAATTCATTTCTAGAATAAACTTAAAAATATGTATGGTCATATTCAAAATGTTTGTAGATGGATTGAACTCCTTTATGTGGATGAAGACAGGTAAGTGTTGTTTAGAAAGTGGAAAGGATAAATAAAATAATTGGGGATTTTTGTAACAGCATCGTGAGAAATAATTACAGTCTGGAAAAACAAATTACTTTGATCACTAAGAGAAAACCTTCAAACATGAGAGGAAAGATGTGCACCAAATTCTGTACCAATTGTTAGAACATTTGAAGCAAAGGAGGTATTAGGTTTAGTTTGTAGCAAAAGCATTTATCAGTGTAATCCCTAATATAGAAGGAGTTCCTGTAGGAATACACAGCAAGCAAACAATCCTGACTAGGAACAGAAGCAAGCAGTCCACAGAGAGAGCAATCTCAGAGTCCGTGAGCTTTTGATAGCCCTTCTGTGTGGTATTGATGCTGTTCTAGAAAGAATTTACAGAGTGTTCAGCAAAAACCACGGAAGCTTTAGGAGTGGTGAATCGCACCTCCAGATGTGTAGCAATTATTATGTGTAGCTGTAAATTCTTTCTTTTCAATTTCCAAATAATGTTATTGTTTAGAAACTTTTGATATATTTATAAATTTGATAATTCATGAGTATTTTCACATTTTATATGACAAAGATGTTATCAATTTTCCATATCTCATTTAATTTTTCTTGATGATACTGCTGGAAATAAAGTTCCTAGACATAAAAACTAAATGAGAATAACAAAATGATGCAACTGATGAGACCAAAATGTGAAAATCCTCAGTAACTAAGAACAGTACAGACCTTCACATTGTGGAAATAATAAATTACTGTGATGTTCAGCATATATCTAGGCTTTCTCAATGCTCAGTGTTTTCTTTCTTTAAAAATGGGTATATATTTACATCAGAACTCATAATTGAGAATAATCACTGTTGAGAATGTTGCAAACTGGAAACAGTCCAGAAAATCATCAGAACAAGGAAGATCAAATAAACCATATTGAATAGGTCATGTACACCAATGTGATACAGGCACACATTGAGGTGATGCATCTCTATAGACTGCGAGGAAGAAGACAAATTCCACTGAGTGATATACAAAGCAGGACACTGCTTATGTGATTCCAACATTAAGAAGAGTAAAGTATGAATTTTTTGGATGTATATAAAAATAATTCCAACAAGGAACACAGAAGATAAAATATCCTAAAAATAGCCAAGTGTAAGGTGGGAAGAATGGAGCAATTTGACCTCCAAGGCACTGGAAACAGTGATACTAAGTAAGTGCTGCCTTCTTCTACTCACTTTTGGCATTCTCTGTTCATAAGCTTACATTCCATATCCACCTCCAGGTTTGATGTTTCTCACAATACTTTTGAAATACAAATAAATGCAGTTTCTTTGACAGTAGGAATAGTACAGTAGGCCTTCAGAGTTGAGCATAAGCAAGCTCAAATTTTAACTATTAATAAGCTACACCTTTTATTAGGGTATTAAGTTTAAGAAATAAATGACCCTGTAACTTTGCCTAATATCAGTTAAGAACTCTATTTCACTGCCAAAATTGTGTCATGTCAAAATAATACATATGCTTTTAAAAATATCTTATTCCTTTACTTGTTTGTGTCCTTGAAGTGTGTGTACCAAAGTTCCTGTGTGGAGAATAGGAGACAATGGGCAGGAACGGTTTCTTTCCTTCTGTCATGTGGGTTCCAGGGATCAAACGTAGGTCATTAGACTTGATGAGAAATGTCCCCTTTAGTCATACGATCCCCCAAATAATATTTTCATTTTTTCCGAATAGATATCGTGGTCTGTACATAGTGCCCCTCCCCATCCTCCTAGCCCTGTTTTTCTTTGGCAAACTGCATGCCCTTGATCTTTGTCTCCATGCACTGTGTAAAAACCTGCAAAAGAGAAGAGAAACCCTTGCTTTTTTTCCACCAGAGCTTAAAGGAAATCAAATAAAGTCAATTTGTACTATAACCAGAAGTGCATTTGTTCATGAGAATGTATATTTGAGGAAATGAATAAAAGTTCCTGGAATTTTACAAGGTGTGACTCAGATTTAGGAAAATTATTTAAAGAACTCTTAAACTAAAGTCTTACTAAGCATGGAATATTTCACAAAACCTTTTCAATATTATAATTCTAACATCGTACCTGTTAGTGTGATTAGATTTTACTTCATCATTCTAGAATTTGCTTTCTGTGGTATGTCTGGCTATGTGTTTGACAAGTTTTTTTGGCAGTATATAGAAAGTTTAATAGCCAAGCATGTGGGAGAGTGAGAGATTTTCCGTCTGTTAATTGAAGAGAGCCAAAAGGAGGAAACGCCATTACGCAATTCTTGAACCACGTGGCTAATGCAGACTGTTTCACAAGGTGGCCCCCACTGCAGTTCTACAAGGGCCTGAAGACAATTCTATCAACAAAAAAGCTAGAATTTCCTTTCTTGTTAAAAGATCATTCTTATTGTCATGCTTTCCTTTTGGATTGTGTTTTACTCATGTGGTGATGAGAGAAGAACATAGCCAATGTCTGTATGAGAAACTTTAGCCTGAAAGTGATAACCCTGAACCAGATGACCTTCAGAAATCAGGGAAGCTGCTCGGAGTCCTTGAAAACAATTGGTTATCCTCCAGTAGTCCGTAGAACAATTCGACTTCTACGCCCAAAAGAAAATATGTGTTCAACAAATATTCCCAAAATACTTTAACTGTGTTGCCATTGGCCCTTTTAGATTTTTAAAGAGGACAGAAGCTAAAACAAATGCAAACACAGTGAGGTGACTTTGCTTTGTTTATCATCAACAGGGCTTCATTCTGTGGCAGGATGACTTTAGCCCCAGCTGTAAATCAGTGTCCTTTCTCTCTCTTGGAAATGCTTTTCCACCTTAAATGCTACTATAAGTTGTAAGTATTCCTATTACACACATAAATTTAAACTACCTTAGGAATATTGTTCATATGAAGAAATGAAAGGAGGAAGTAAATTTCAAATTTACTTTTTGAAAAGTAAGTTTGCCTGTAGTAAATTTGCCTGCAGACTGAGAACTTGGAAGGTAAAGGCCAGAGATGGAGACAAATTTGAACTGTAGCAAATACAAGAAGACACATTCCTCCAGATTACACCCATTGAGGAACTGGCAGAAATGATAAATGAATAAAGAAATTCAGGAGATCCTATGAAAAATTATACCTAACTTGACTACACAACAGGAAGAGATGATATTGACCTCTTAATTGAATGCTGGACAGGAAATCAGGATCTGAAATATATACATACATACACATATATAAATACACACATATACATATACATACATAGATACATGCATGTATCTAGCAACATATGGATATATCTATATGAATAGATATATCCATATATATAATTAGAAATAAACAAGTAGATATCCTTTTATGAAGATCTTAAATCTAAAGACTCTAACTCTTGAACTGTGTAGTGTTAGGAGTTGTGCATGTCTGCAGGGGGAAATAGTCCATATTCAAAGCTAAGAAGGCAAGTATTACAGTTTTGATTTCACATTACAGCACATTAATGTATTTCTATTTTTCTTTTTTAGTTTTTAACTTCCTGGACTTCAGAATCTCCAATTTGACTAAGTATGATTAAGTTTTATTGTGGAATTCCTGAATATTATTTTTGGTGTTTGTAGGTGGGGAAAATTCTAGGTGGAATTTTGCACTCGGACCATGAAGAAATAGGAACACACTAGGCACTGGCAGAGAGTTACTCCAAGGGTCAAGAAAGGTTTGACCCACAAAACACTTTGAAAGTTAAGAAAGGTAATAGGTAATGCATAAGCTGGGATGGGAAGCGACATTTAGTGACCTAAATAAAAAGAAGCACACAAACTTTCACATAAAATGCTGGACATTAATAGAACTGAAAAATTAGGAAATGCAGTTCTTCCTCTTTAAAGCCTGACACTTACACTCGATGGAGAACTGGGGCATGTTATAGGCAGTCCAGAGTCATGTGAAGCAGCAACAGGGGAATAGAGAACTCTCAGCTGTGTTGACCTCTTCACTGAAGTTCTCTTCTCAACACGAACATGGTCACTTGTCCCCAACCACCCCCAAAAATTGACATATTAAGGTGGAACACTCCTGGCATTGCAGTCTCTATGCTATTTTGTACATTTTTCTGCTCATAGCATTTGTTAACACTTTTAGAAAAGTCAATAGAAATATATGCCTGATGATGACCACTTTTATTAAACACTTTATTAATCAACTTATGATTGCTATTAAAATGTTCTCTTTTCTAATCTATTGTCAAAAATTTAATTTATGAATGATTTATCCAAAATATAATACATTATTTTATTTTGAGCAAATCTAAGTCATATTTTTCTTATTTGGGCCTGTGCCTCTGTCATTTATAGCAACTTTAATTTTTAATGACTTATCAAAAGTTTTAAGAGTTTAATCTGCAATTGTGAGTTGCGAATCCATGTTTGCAGCTGAAATGCTGTCTTTAGGAAAGTCTCTTCCACTGACTAAACATTCCTTTTAATGTGGTGAATTTATTTAGTTAACTTTGAACAACAAATTAAGCTTTTCTTTTCTCTCATGACTTTTAGACTTTCTGAAAATGAATACTGTTTCTCAGATTTAAGTCTTGACCATTCAATAGTTTTTATTCACTTATTTATTCACTTTGTTTGCCACTCCAATTTTGATTAATATTCCTTTCTTTTAAATTTCAAGAAAGCTCGTTATTCCTAACAGACTGAAGCATCCAGAGCTCGGTCAGGTTGCACCACAGCTAGAAGTGAACAAACGGACCCTGCCTCTCTCTAGTGCTATGATTGCCACACAAATAGGCAGAGTCACATTTTTTTCTTCTTCACCTCTAAAGAAACAAAGTTGGATGCAGTCCACAGCAGGGAGTGAAATTTTAGGCAATGGAGCATGCCATCTGGTAGGAATACGCTGGAAAATCTTCAACTTTCTCATTGCAACAAAGGTAAAAGTAAAAGTCTATTAATTCAGCTTCTAACTTGGCTCAGAAATAAATTCCACAAGTCTCAAATTGCATCTGGTTTACTGCATGTCTGGCTCTAATATGTACCATGAAAGCCAGACAATTTGGATGAAAATATTGTTCCTCTCTAAGCTTTTAGCAATTGGGAGGGAATAGAAGTGTAATTCATCTCTTAAATTCAGAGTCTTTCCCTCCTGTCTTCATGATACTGATCTGGAATGCAGAATCTGTTTGGGCTGTCCTTGGGTGATAAAATAAGAACCCAATTTTTCTTACTGAGGAGAGGGTAATGTTGGAAAATACCGTTTTCCATATCAAGATGCCTACTAATAAGACCTGCAGTGCCAGTGTCACCATGATACCTGGTCTCTGTGCTATGGACTGATACAGTTGCTTATTTCTGCATCCTATTGGCTACATTGATTCCTTTGGAGAGTATCCTGGTCATTGCTTAATGTATAACTTTGATCACATCTTTAGACTGTCTTTTCTATGTGTCTGCAAATATCCATGCTTTAAGTAAGCATCATGTTTATGCATCTCAATGGAATAGTGTTGAATGTCTCATACTCCCTGAAGACATGGTTATATTATTGATCAATAATGTAACATGGTGCCTAGTCTTTCTGTCATGTAAATACTATTATGGATTTACAGCTTTAAAACAGGGGGCACTTGGCTATGACAGCACCATACAATTTATTTTCGATAAGAACTGAAAACTTTTTTGAATCTTCCTCTGAAAGATGTTTATTTAAGCGCCTTTAGACCAACTTATGGTATGTCACATATTACCTGCAATGGAGGATACGACTTTACATATCTTTCATTCTGTAGATAGAAAGTGAATTTAGGAAACAGTGTTTTCTGTGTTTTAACCAACTTAAAGATCCAGCTACATTTATCAAACAATTATAATACATAATAAAGGATCAATGAATTGAAGATGATGCTATGTACTAATTTGTGAGAAATCACATGGAAATGAACAATATGTGACCTAATATCTAAATTTGTAACTTTAGTCAACCACCAGACCTCACGTAAAGAATTTACATTTCACTGTGCCTACTATTCATTATCTCCAGAAGAGATAAAATGCTCTACGTATGAACTGACAATATATTAGCTTTCAAATTTTCCAAAAGTGAAAATACTTTTTTAAGATTTTGTTTTTAGTGTGTTTATACACACACATGCATACACACAGAGAGACTAATGTAAATGAATGCATGTGAAATGACTGCAGCATCCAGAAGAGAAGCATAAGCTGTTTGCTGCCAAATGTAGATCCTGGGAACCAAATCCAATTTCTTCTAAAGAACCACAGTGTGCTTAACCACTGAAACATCTTTCCAGTGACAACATTTTAGTGTTATGTCAGTACTGGAACTGAACATGATTCACATTTTTAAAATAAAATGATGTCATCCAAAAAGACAAATTTAAAATTTTCTTATGATTTTTATAGGAACATATATAATGCTAACTAGATTCAAACATAAAACCAGCCATCCCAAAACCTTATTTTCACATATCATTTCTAAGGACAGTCTAATGTTGAACCCTAAGGACTCGGTATGTAGGAATCTAAACCACATCATATGGGTGTCATGTGGTTTCTATGGGAATCTAAGACATCCTGGGTAGTGGTTAAGAGCATCCCCAGGAAAAACAAATCAAGAATGAACACCAAGCTAGGCATGTAACCACCACATCTAAGAGGTCAAGAGTGGAGGACCAGGAGTTCAAGCAGGAGCCTAGGCTACATGGTGGTTTGGTATCAGACTTAACTTCGGACATGTTCCCAAACAAACAAAAAGAGTGGGGAGGGAGAGAGAGAGAGAGAGAGAGAGAGAGAGAGAGAGAGAGAGAGAGACAGAAAGAAACACACAGAGCAAAACAGAGAGAGAGAAATAGAAAGAGAACAAACACACAGAGAAATAGAGAGGGGAAGGGTATAAAAAATAAAATTGATATCAAGAGAAAGGAGAAAATAATTACTATCAGAAAAGAAAATCATGAGGCAGGTTCCTGAAGGAAATCTTTTGCTGAAGTTCTTGGAGGAAAACATGAATCTCTTAACAACACAAGAGCAAAATTTATAATCAATTGTAGATAATCACTTGAGAATTTGAATATGATTAATTTTCTGAATCTTAACTATCCTTACGTATAATTGAAAAAGCAAGGTATAACTTCACAATGTAGTGAGAATAAGGACAGAAGGTAAAACATGTTTGTTGTGCTTGTTATATTTCCATGAAAAACAGCTGACAATAGCAATTTAAGAAAGGGATGTTTTATTGTACTTTTTTATTCACAGATTAATGGTACATCCATCATAATGTAGAAGATTTTTCTAATAGAAGTTGGGCATTGGCAGCCATGAACTGAAGCAAGATTCTTGGATCATTTTCTTCTTTGCATTCAGTCTAGTTCTTCAGTTCACAGAATGGTACTGACAATGTTTGTGGTGCATTTTTCCAAACAATTTGCTAAATTCAAAACTCCCACAAAACAAGACATCAAGGTGTTCTCTTGCATGATTCTGGAGCCTGTCAATATTACACATCAAAATAATCAATTCTCTTAAAACTTCTTAATTCTCCTAAAGCACTAATAAATGTTCAGAAATAGTGTTAGATGGTTCAACAAGGAAGCGCACACACACACATACACACACACAAATACAAAACAGTGAATGAGAGAATGAAAGAGAAGAACACAGATCAGATACAGTGTTGATTTGTTATCAACCAAGGTGAACTACAGGAACTTCATTTTGTAGATACAGCCTAGCCAGTACATTTGGTGAATATAGCCTAGCCAGTAATGGGTACCAAACATTAAAACATATGAGCCTATGAGGGCCATTCTCATTCACACCACCACAATAAAAGTTAGAAAATCTGAGACAATGTTCAAATGTTCAGAAACACAACATTCAAATGTGATTGTTGAACAGAACCTGCAGTGTCTGCTTAACCCTTCTCTTCTCCCCAGGCTATACCTTTTATTTATCTTTATTAACTAGCAGTGTTAATGAATTGTGGTTTCCTATTGGTTTTCAGACTCCATTTCTCTCATCATCTTACTACCTGTTAATAGACTTCAAATTCTTATCTAACCTCCAGCCCATTTCAATTTTGAATTGGTAATGGTTTGATTTCTCTTGGAACAGAATTGTTGAGTTGTTGAGCAGTAAAAATATATCCATGCATTTTCACATTCTTTTCCACATATTCCATGTGTAGAAAGGCTCTCCGCCATTCCTTAGACAAATCTACTTGGCTTCATCCTTAGCATACCACCTCAAAATTCCAAGGTATGAACAGTTTTCCTATGAGTTAGCTATTTGACTTTGTCAACAGTAATACAAGCATAATATTTCAAAAACATTTGATGATTCAGGCTTGACCAAAATCTTTGCATTAACAGTTTCAATAACATGTGACTTCTTATAAATAGTATACCCAAATCTATACTGATGTAGGAAGTACTTCTGTATATGTGTAGCTTTTATTAGTTAATGAATAAAATAGTTTCAGCCAGTGGCTTAGCAGAATAGAGCTAGGCTGGAAAACTAAACTGAATGCTGGAAGAATAAAGTGGAATTGATGAGAAGCCATGTAGCCTCCTGCAGAAGATAAAGGCATCAGAAACATGCCAATAAGCCACAGCCATGTGGCAATACACAGATTTCTAGAAATGGGTTAATTAAAGATATAAGAGCTAGCCAATAAGAAACTAGAACTAATAGGCCAAGCAGTTATTTGATTAATACAGTTTCTTAGTGATTATTTCTGGTCTACACATCTGGAAAACAAACTAGCAGCCTCTGACAACATATTGGGATGCCAATGTGTGCTAACTAAATCCATATAAAACCTGAGAAAGCTTGAAAATTAATTCTAGACACACACACACAAAAAAATAACCTACAAAATTTAGCCACATTTTTTTCCACATGGGCTCTGTTTGCTGGCACTATACCACAGCTCCTTTAAGAGAGGTCTTCCTGATTCAGCAGCAGCAGAAAACAAAAACATGCAGTTCCAGAAAGGCAATTTTCTGTTCTGTGCTGCCAACAAGAACGCTGGCTCTTTAAGGAGGCCAAGAGCTTGAATGGGGTTTGTGGGCAGTGTCCTGCAAGTTACTTAGTGGTAGCATGGGCCAACTGGTTACCAGAGTTGAGGTGGTGAGTGTGGCTCCCACCTGGCAGTCTCAGAGGCAGTGAACAGAAGACTTTCAACATGTTGGACTGGGAGGAGCCAAAAGGCAAAGAAGCCTTAATCCTAGCCACGCCACTTTACATTTGATTCTTTCCAGAGTATGGGCAGCTAGAAAACAAACAGCCTCCAACAACACTAAGCTTCTTTCCCAAGATTACCTGTATAGCTTTATTTTCACCATGTGGTTACTACAGAAGTGTAGTACTTAACATTGTTCTAGCTTCACACTCATTATGGGTTAGTATGAGTCTGCAATTCACATTTTTTTAAGATAACACGTATTATCTATTGATTTTTGTGTGTGGGGGTAGAACATTGATGTATAGTTCATAATGAGACTATCTCAAGAATGGGATGCAAACCTGAGATGAAATTCACTTTTTATAAAACAATAATGCCCATTGTTCAAAGAGAATTTTTGTACTACTTTAGCAAACCTGGGTTTCCTGTAAGGTTTATTCAAGATAAGGTAAGGAATTTCACACTTGTGTCAACATAGTAACTTTTAGTAAGTTCAGTAGTTCAGAATATCTCAGATTTGAACTAGGGATGGTGAACTTATTATGTTTGATGACAATTTCCCATCTCAAAAAAGGAAACAAACAGATGAACAAACAAATAACAACAAAAACCTCACTCGTTGACATCTTCATTTTAGTCTTACAAGCAACTGCTAGGAAAGGGCTTCTTTAACTACAGAGACCATTGTCATTTTGTCATTAGCAAATCCAAATCTCCTCCCTCCCTGACTTGCATCATTCTTTGTACTTTTTTATTGTTTATTTGAATGCTTATCATCTTATTTCCTTATTATGATGAAAACCATATCAGAGATGAGATTATTTTTGCACTGCTCAAAGAATCATGCTTAGTAGCTACAACGATTTGTGAAGCATCATTTATGTTCAGACATGATTTTTACAACTATGATTGACTGATTGAATACACGGGTGACTGGCAATATTTTGAAATATATTGGAGAGGTGTGGTCTTCAGTTCTTAAAGATGCTATGAAAAATATATGAAATGGTGCTGAAGATTCTTCCTGTGGAATGGGGAGGAATACTTCCATTTCTTGGTTTACTCTGCAATCTGTACAAATCTTAGATATGAGAACCACCGTTTTCTGTGTTCTGTGATTTCAACATTCCATTAGTGGGGGCAGCCATACTAGCACCCATCAGCTGCTTCTCAGAAATTCTTTGTTTCGGGGGACTTCAAGGGAGAGGTGTAGAGAACTGCAGAAGTCATGAGTGCACATTTAATAACTCTCTAGCAATTTGACATAACTGCAATACCCATGTCCAAAACAGTTTTATAGTAATTATTTTATTGAAAACGAGTAAGACTATTGAGGAAAATCTCAAAACCAGCCTTTCATGCCAAGTAGTTTGTGTCCCTTCTATAAAGAAAGGGGAGAGATGAAGCCTGGAAAAGATTTTGTGAAGCATAGTGTCAGACACAGGCACAAAGCCTTCAACTTTGTCTAGTGTGTGGTTTAATTATCTAATTATCCAGTGTGCAGTTTCTCTTAGGTTCTAGAGTTCTGGTAACAACTGATGTCATATGCCTCTAATATATTATTGAATTACTAAAACTGCTAAGTTAAAAAAAAACATAAATTTCTCAAAATTTCCATGAAAGTATACAATCAAAACACCTTAATAGTCAAACTGGAGAAATGACAAAGGAATTCGGCTCTTAGCATTTCCATATTATAACATGCTTCAACGGATTAAATTGAAATTTTATAAAGGAATAAAAATGAAACCAATTGATAAGATTTGGGATTTAGCAGATAGAAAAATTTATATAACAGAGAATAGAAACTTTTTTTAAACATGACAAACAGCAAGTATTTTAGATTTTCTTTTCCTTTTTGTTGAGTTTATTTGAGTGTTGTTGTTTTTGTTTTTAGTAATTAGTCTCTTTTACAACTTTTCTCTTTTCTTATAAAGAGAAAATATGCATAGACACAACATAAACATGTACAATAAAAATTTATAAATAAAATAGTTGGTAGCCTGTCATATTTTGTTTGTATCACTTGTAGCATACACTGGAAGAACACCTCCTATGAGAAAAATAGTAGTGTTTAGTCCTTCTGAATCCTGAGTTATTTGGAGTTGGATATGGTCTGTTAAGTAATGTAAAACAGTAAATAAAACATCTGAGAACAGTCATGAGTCTTGAATAGGATGTGGACTGGAAAATATTAAGTGATGTAACTCAGGATCAGAAAGAAAAGCAGTGCGTGTTCTTTCTCACATGTGGACCAAGCCTTCTAATTCCTACATATGTGTATTTATGTAGGAGTAAGAATAGGTTGATTTCAGAAAATTAAAAGCCCATGAAGTAAGGAAAAAACAAAGGTTTAATAGGAGGAAATTGGGAGAGTAATAAGATACATGTGGTATGAAAATACCATAGGGATGGCTGGAGATAGAAGGGAAAAGCTGTGGGCAGCCGCTAATGCAATGGAAGCGAGGAGTCTAGCAAGATAGGGAAATCAATTCACACTAAATATGAATCAAAATGCTACAAAGAAATATTATTTTGTACACAAAGTTAAAAATAAATAGCATCTAGATTAAACAATGTGAAATTTAAAAGGGGTCAATTTGGTTGTAGGGTTTTTTTTCCAGGTACTTACTGATAGGAAGACACCACTAAATTTATTTTAGAGACAGTAGTTCTGAGGTAATAATAATAACAAGGGCAAATAGGCAGTGAGCCTATCCAGTCCCAGATTCCTCTCTAAACACGGGTGCTAATTCAAGTCATCTGGTTCCAGTGCCAGCTCTCTTCATGAGCAACCATGGGAACTCTTTTTAACCATGTCAAATTGGAAATGTCAGTTAGGAGTTCCTGGAAAGGCTCTTGACTTTAGCCATGAATTTGAGGGTGGAAGTTCACACAGTCAATTCTCCATATCTTCCAGTTTCTCATCCAGAATTCAAACAACTCTACATGAAAAATACTAAAAGAAACATGATTTTTCTGTACTGAATATGTCTTGTTTGACACTATTAATAAATACAACGAATCAATCATTCACATGGTGTTTAAGTTATAGGGTTCACTAACAGTAATATAAGGAGATTTAGCATAACTGATAGGACATATAAATTGCACACAAATATTATGTCGTCATTTCATATTAGGGACATAAGTGTGTATGTGTAAGTTGCTGAAAATAACCACCTACCCACCCCCACCTCAAATTAAAAGGGTCAACTCTAGATCACAAAGTGAAATTGGTAGAGTGTGTGTGTGTGTGTGTGTGTGTTTGTGTGAGTGTTAAGAAAAGATCTCAAATTATAGCCCTGACTGTTCTAATTGCTTTGTATCAGGCTGGCTTGAAAACCATTAACTAGATCTGGTGCTACTGAATCCCAAGTGTAGGTAATACATGTTCATGCTATCACACGAGACTCACAATTGGGCAGAAATTTTTAAGGTTTCTTCAGAAAGATCCAATACATTAATATTGCTCTAAAGTATGGGGTCATTTATATATATATATATATATGATATTAATAAGAAAAGAATTTAAAACTACATAAAAGAAGAATACTTGGAAATTCAAGTATTTCAGAGAATAGAAAAATGAAAATTATTTGCATGTGCCTGAGAAGAGAAAGAATGTAAATCTTCCAAGCCTTGCATTTGCTCTAGATTGAATCATATTCTGGAGACACACACAAACATACATATACACACTCAACAAAAAAAAAATAATAAAACACAAGGTTTAGAGCAAGGACATTTATCTACAAGAGAAAAAAATCATTACAAAATTCTCTCCATAGGAAGGGAAGTCATTTTGTAGAATCAGTATCATCGTCATGTAATTAGCACCCCAGGTTATATTTATTTAATCTGTTGAAAGTCTGAAGAAGTACAGCCCTATCTGGAAGAGCCCTGATGGATAATATCCTAATGGAGTTATAAATTGAAACTAATTGGTTTATACAATTGTTATTAAGTCTAATTTCAGTTAGTTAATGGAATTTTGTTTGGCAAGGGAATAGAGGTAATCTTTGCAGATGATATTTTACTTTTGAAATTAGTTGGTGTATTACCTTATTGGATCCACAGTTATAAATAAACATGAAGTGATATTGCTCACCTCTACCTCTTGGGCCAAAGGTTAATTTTAGAGAAATGTAACAAAGAAATTCATAATAATCCTAATATAGTAATTTTTCCATCCTTAATATTTTCACATGTAGTCTATGCTTTGAACAGCCTGCACACAAGAACAAGTTATTCAAAGCAACGCAACAGTTTGGTAGAGTTGAATTCCTTATCATAGTTGCTTAAATGTCTTCCGATATCATTTAATAAATTAATATGGCCTTTGCTAAGACCCAAATATATCAAAAATATCAGAAAAACTGTTTAATTAAATGACTTGGATATTCTTTCACACTATCTGTCATTCTTTAAACATGACTATTTTTAATTAATTAAATTTTTATTCCTTATTTATTTTACAACATGATTATAGTTTTCCATCCCTCCTTCCTCCCATTCATTTCATCCACCATGTGCCCCTCTCAACCCCTTCCTCCTCTATTTCTGTTTAAAAAGTGGCAGGCCTTGTAAGGGTATCAACAAGACACTACATATCAAGTTGTGGTAAGACTCAGAACCACCCCTTGTATAAAGGGCAATCCAGTAGATGGAAAAGAATTCCAAGAGACAGTCAGAATGTTAGAAATATCCCTAGCTCCTATTGTTAGGAGTTCCATAAGTGGACCAAGTTACATAGCTGTCACATAAATGTAGAGAGCCTATGTTGGTCTCATGAAGGTTCCCTCGTTCTTGATTGATTCTGTGAGTTTCTATGAGCCAGGATAGTTGTTTCTGTGACGTGTCTTGTGACGTGACGATCGTAACCCCCTTTGGCTCCTATTTTCCTTCCTCCCTCTTGTCAGTGTGATTCTCTGAGCTTGACTAATGTTTGGTTTTCAATCTCTACATCTGTTTTGATCAGATACTGAAACTCTCTGTTGGCAATTCAGAGTGCCACCAATCTGATCACAGGAGATGGCCAGTCCAGGCTACATATCCACTATTGCTAGTAGTCTTAGCTGGTGTCAGTCATCCTTGCAGATTTGTGGGAGTTTCCCTTGCATCATCAGCTTTCCATCAAACCCTGAAATTCCTTCCTTCCAGTCATCTGAAGCATTTACCTATTTATTCTTTATCAATAAAATCTTGTGAGTCAGATTATCAGGGTGAAAACCTGAATGATCAGAGAAGCGGCTCTGAAACAATCAGTGACTTCCTCTCGCACTCTTTCCTTGATCCAAAAGGGCCCAGAAATGTCCTAAACCCCACCTCACTACTTCCAATGTCTCTTTAGATCTCCTCAATACTCCAAAACTCCTATGGCTCAGTTTGTTCAGCTAATAACTAGTTCCATCTTCTGATTCAAAGTAAACTTTATTGGCAGTCTCAGGAGTGTCGAAGTACAATCAAAATATCCTACAACATTCATCTCTTTCGGTACATATCCCCCTCCATTCATCCTTCAACCTACTCCCTCTAGTTCCCATCACCACCCACCCCCATTCCTCCCAGGAGATCTCTTTTTTCACCTTCCCAGGGAGATCTATATGTCCCATCTTGAACTCTCCTTGTTTCCTAGAATCTCTGGTTCTGTGGTTTGTAGCATGGTTATCCTTTACTTCACAGCTAACATTCATTAATAAGTGAGTACATATTTCAGGGTCTGGGTTACCTCACTCAGGATGATTATCTTTAGCTCCATCCGTTTGCCTTCAAATTTCCTGATGTTATTGTTTTTAACAGCTGAGTAATGCTCCATTGTATACATGCACCACACCTATCCATTCTTTAGTTGAGGGCCATCTAGATTGTTTCAAGTTTCTGTCTATTACCAATTAAACTAGTATGAACAAAGTTGAGCAAGTTTTCCTATGATTGAGCATCCTTAGGGTATATGCGCAAGAGTGGTATAGCTGGGTCTTGAGGTAGAATGATTTCCAATTTTCTGACAAACTGCTATATTGGTTTCCAAAGTGGCTATATAAGTTAGCACTCCCACCAGAAAAGAAGGATGATTGCCCTTGTTTCACATCGTCACTAGCATAAGCTGTCATTTGTGTCATATGGTGGATTGCATTAACAGATTTTCATGTATTAAAAATCCCTGCATCATTGTGATGAAACTTACTTGATGATGTTATTATTGGTGTGGTCTTGAATTAGGTTAGTATTTATTGAGTATTTCTGAGTCAATATTCACTAGGGAAATTGGTCTGTAATTCTCTTTTTTTAAAGTATTTTTTATGGTTTGGATATCATTGTATCTATAGTCTCATAAAGAGATTTTGGCAATGTTCCTTCTATTTATATTTAGGGGAATACTTTGGGGAGTACAGATATTACCTCTTTTTTAAAATTCTATTAGAATTCTACACTGAAACCATCTGGCCCTGGGCTTTTTCTTGTTTAAAGACTTTTAATTACTGATTTTTTTTCCAGAGGGATTATAGGTCTGCTTAAAATATTTATCTGATTGGGATTTAGTCTTTGTATGTGGTATCTATCAAGAATTTTTTTTTGAATTTTGTGGAGAACAGGTTTTTGAAGTATGACCTAATGATTATCTGGATTTTGTCAGTTTTTGCTGTTATCGCCTCCATTTTGTTTGCGATTTTGTTAATTTGTATATTTTCTCTCTCTGCCTTTTAGTTAGTTTGGATAAGGATTTGGCTATCTTTGTTTTATTGATTCTTTGTGTTATTTTCCTTTTTTCTATTTTATTGATTTCTTCCCTGGGTTTAATTATTTCCTGTCATCTACTCTGCTTGGGTGAGTTAACTTCTTTTGTTCTAGAGATTTAAGGTATGCTGATAAGCCACAAGTATGAGATTTCTTCAATTTTTTGTATGCACTTATACTGTAAATGCTCCTCTTATCACTGCTACCATTTTTGTCTCATACGTTTGTTGGAGGAAGCTGTTGTTTGTTCCTGACCGCTCAGAACTGAAATAATCACACAGAAACCATATTATTTAAATCATTGCTTGGTCCATTAGCTTTAGCTTCTTACTGACTAACTCTTACATATCTACTGTGGAACAATTGTCTGTGTCCTGTCAAATTATATTTTAAATAAATGCTGATAGCAAGTAGCCAGGCAAGTAGTATAGGCAGGACAACCAGACAGGAAGTAGAGGCATGTCAATGGAACAGGAGAATTCTGGAAAGAAGAAAGTCCTAGTCCAGAGTCGTGAACCAGCCACAGAAGAAGCAAGAGGTGACTACCTCACCAAATAAGGTACTGAGCCACATGGCTAACATAGACAAGAATAATGGGCTAATATAAGTTATAAGAGTTAATAAGAAGACTGAGTTTGTAACTAATGTAGACCTCTGTGTGATTTCTTTGGGACTTAATGATGGCAGGAACTGGGCAGGTCAGAAACCTCCAGACAACACATATCAATTTAGCACATTTCTATTAATCTATGTATTGCCACGTGGCTGTGGCTTACCAGCTAAAGTTCTGACATCTGTTTCCAGTGGGGCTGCATGGCGTCTCTCTGTCTCTACCCTTCTTTCTCCCAGCTTTCACTGTAGTTTTCCTCACTTAGCTCTGCTCCCCTATAGTTCCCCAAAGCAGTTCCTTTATTAATCAATGATATTCACAGCATACAAAGGGAAATCCCACATCATCTCCCCTTTTCTGTTTAAATAAACAGTAAGGTTTTTAATTTTAACATAGTAAAATTACATATAACAAAACATAAATCAAGCAAGAATTACAGTTGCAATATTTATATCTATCTTTCATCATAACTAAGGAAAACTTTAATTATGAATTCTTGAATTCCAACAAAGACTCCAGAAAGTTATAATTTGACCTAAGTAAACAGGAAATACATTGTAAGCAATTTCCAAATCACTAGAAATGACAGAGACCTCTCACTGCCTTGAAAGTCACACAAAGTTCTTCTGTACTGTTGGGGCATCCATTTTCAGCCTACAGGCCCATAGTATCCAACATACTTTATACCATGAATTAGGAAATGTCAAAGATATTTCTGCCTATATTGGCAGTTTTTCAGTCACATTTTTCTGTGTCCTGCAGAATGAATGTCTAGCAGACTCGTTAATAAAGCAGGAACCCCGAAGGATGGTCTCATCTTTAGTCACATTCAGCAGTCATGAGGGTCTTGCATGTCCAGTTTGACTAATTTTTTTTCATTGATTTTCATTGAATTCTAGGAAATCTTTAGTTTCTTTGTTTATTACTTCCTCAGCCCAGTGGCAATTCAGTTCAGAGGTGTTCATTTTCCATGAGTTTGTAGGCTTTCTTTAGTTTAGTTTGTTATTGAACTCCAATGTTAATCCATAGTGATCTGATAAGATAAATTGTGATATTTCAAATTTTCTATATCTGTTAAGACTTGCTTTGTGATCAAGTAAGTGATCAGTTTTTGGAGAAGGTTCCATGAGGTGCTAAGAAGAAAGTATATTTTTGGTGTTTTGGTGAAATATTCTGTAGAAATCTGTTAGGTTCAGTTGAGTTACTTCATGTGTTAATTTTGTGATTTCTTTGTTTAGTTTGTTTGGATGATGTGTACATTGGTGTCAGTGGGGTGTTTAAGTCTTCCACTATTAATGTGTAGGCTTTGAGGTGTGATTTAAGCTTTAATAATGTTTCTTTTACAAATATGGGTGCCCTTAAATTTGGGACGTAGGTGTTCAGAATTGAGACATCATCGTGGTAGATTTGTCCTATAATGAATAGTAAATATCCTTCTCTATCTCTTTTGATTGATTTCAGTTTGAACTCTATTTTGCTAGATTTTAGGATAGCTACACGAGCTTTATTTTTAGGTCCACTTAATTAGAAAATCTTTTTTCAGCCATTTAATTCTGAGGTAATGTCAGTCTATGATTTTGAAATACGTTTCATGTATAGAGCAGGAGGATGCATCCTGTTTTCTTATCCATTTTGTTTCCATATGTCTTTTTATTGGTGAATTAAACCTATTGATATTGAGCAGTATAAATGAGCAGTGATTGTTAATGTCTGTTATTTTTGTTGTTGTTTGTAGTGGTGGTAGTGGTTGTGGTGATGGTGTGTTTATGTGTCTGTGTTTCCCTTCACTGGGTTTTATGTGTGTTTGGATTTTCTATTGCCTATATATTTATGGGCATAGCTAACTTCTTGGGCTTGAATCTTCTTTATTGTACCTTCTGTAGGGCTTGATTTGTAGATAGATATTGGTTAAATTTTATTTTATTATGAGCTCTCTTGTTTTCTTCTGCAACAGTAATGAAAGTTTTACTGGGCATAATAGTCTGGGCTGGCATCCATTGTCTTTTAGTGCATGCAAGAAGTCTCTCCCAGCTCTTCTGGCTTTTAAAGTCTCCACTAAGAAGACAGATGCAATTCTGATAGATCTGCCTTTATGTGTTACTGCTTGATATTTTCCCACACAGTTTTTAATCTTTTCTTTATTTTGTGTGTTCAGTGTTTTGATTATTATGTGACAAGGAGACTTTCTGGTCCAGTCTATTTTGTGTTCTTTAAGCTTTTTGTACCTGTATAGGTATGGCTTTCTTTAGGTTGGGAAAACTTTCTTCTATTATTTTGTTGAATATAGTTTCTTGGCCTCTAAGCAGTGATTCTTCTCCCTTTATTCCTGCTATTTCTAGGTTTGGTCTTTTTAGTGTCCCACATTTTCTGGCTGTTTTGTGTTAGGATTTTAATTTTACATTTAAGTATTTTTTAGATTTACATTTCTTTGACTGATGAATCTATTTTCTCTATTGTATCTTCAATGACTGAGTTTTTTCTTCCATTTCTTTTATTCTGTTGGTGATGCTTACTTCTGCAGTTCCTGTTTTCTTACCCAGATTTTTAATTTGCAGAATTCCTTCAATTTGTGTTTTCTTTGATGAATCTATTTACATTTTCAGATCATGAACAATTTTACTTGTTTCTGTCTATTGTTTTTTCTAGATTTTCTTGACATTATTTAAGAGATTTATTTAATTCCTCCATTTTTTGTTGTTTTTTACTCAATTTCCTTAAAGATTTTTTTTTTCAATTCCATCGAGAACCTTTATCATCTTCATAATGTTATTTTAAGGTCATTTTCTTGTGTTTAAGATGTGTTGTAATGTTTAGGTATTGCTGTCATAAATAGCTGAGTTCTAGTGGTGATATACTGCTCCCTCTCTTTTTGTATTCTTACATTGGCATTTAGGCATCTGGATTTGGGGTGATTATAGGTCTATGTGTTGATTCCTGTGTTCGAATTTGTTGTATGGGTGTTTTGTTTCTTGGTTTCTGTTTTATTTATCATCTTCTGGTGACTTTTGAGTCTTTAAGACTAGTAGGGTGTCTCTGCTGCAGTTTGGGGGCCTTGGATTTTTGAGCTCTTGGTTCAATATGGCCTCTGGTAAAGCTTAAGTGTTCTTGGATCTCTAAGTCTGGCCTTAACTCCAGCAAAGCCCAAGTCTTGTGGGGTACCTAGGACTAACTTGACCTCCTGTACAGCTGCTAGGGCTCTTCTTCCAACTGGTATGGACTATGTCTAGGCCCATGGTGTCTTCTGGAGTTCTGGGAAAGAGCTGACAAAAAAAAGAGAATGGTGAGGTAGGTGTTGGATGACATTGTGAAAATTCCAGGAGCAGAATCCAGGGTTTGAAGCAGTCCAGCTTGCGGGCAGGTCACTCACCCACGTACTAAATGGTGAGTGCTATATTTGCGCAGAGGATTCCTCCGGAGCTTGGGGGAAGAGTCCAGGAGTAGTGTTGAGGAGTAGTGCTGGTGCTGGGACAGGAGGCTTTAAGTCATAAGACAGGCGGATCACTCACCTGTCCTGGCTGGTGAGGTCTGTGCTTCAGTGGAGGAAATACTCTGGGGTCGGTGGCAGGGCCCAGTGGCAGCAGGGCAGGAATGGGCTGGGAAGACATGGATTTGGGGGGAAGCATCCAGGGGACAGACCATGGGAAAGGATGCAGTTCCATCCACTCCACTAGCAGGCAGGTCAATCACCCAATTGGGCTGATGTAGTCTTAGCCTCAATGACAAAAGTCCACTGGGTTTGGGGTCTGGTCCCAGCAGCAGCTCTGGGAACTAGTTGGGGCAGAGTGGGCCTGAGGAAGGGTCCCAGTGGACAGAATCCAAGGAGAGTTACAGTTCCTCTGCAGGAAGATCACTCACACTTTCTGGCTGGTATGGCCTGGACACCTTGCTGAGGTAAGGAGAGGGCCAAGCAGATTCATCAGGCACTAGATGGGAAGGCATGGGCTGTGGAAGGGTTGCAAGGGTGGGAATGGGAAAGTGCAGAATCCAGGGAAAGTTGCAGTTCAACTGGCAGGCAGGTCAGTCACACATTCTCTCTTGAGTTAACATGACTATTTCTTTACTGTCCTCCAACTATTTACTGGCTGAAGTGGAAAACCATAATTCACATGTGTGGTCCACAAATTGATAATGTCTGTAATCACTGTAATAGAGTCTTTTGATTTTTTTCCATTCGGTAAATGAATATTATTTCAATAGAGGTAAACGATTTCTACTGATATTTTTAACTAAAAATGCTATCCTTTGTAATACATGGTAAAGTTTGAGAACATTTTAAAAGGCACTAAAATCACTCCCTACTGTTTGCCATTTCACATTTATCTCATCGTTTGACAGAGGCTTTAAAGAGAACAAGTAATCGAAATGGAAAACATAAGTCCTGCCATTTCTTATCTTGTTTTTGGATGAGGCCTTTCCCAGCATAATGCTCTCCTGGAAACTTCAAACTCAAACTGTGGCATTCACAAACATCACCTCTGTGGAACTGATTATGAGCGTGTAAGTGTATAATATAATGTGTGCACTAATGTATATAAAAACCCCATTCTCCAGAGAAAATGGGATGAAAACAGGACAGGTGGCCCATGAGCAATGACAGCAGCCCTCCCTTCCAGCAGGGAGCTTCCCTCACTCTGTGCGAAGAGGGGATTTGTTCCTTAGGCCCCATGTAGACCAGACTGATAATGGCCTGGGAAACAGCATCACGTTCCTGCATGCTTTGCCACTCTATAGCTGTTCTTTATAACAACGCTTCACAATGCTTATCTTGCAGATATCAGTACTAAAGAAAACATAAAAGACACACTGTATAAAACAAGGATGCTCATCATGTAAACTCCTCTAGACGATTTTGTTGTCAAGCTATAAGCAGACAAGTTATTGGATGACAAAACCAATGACACAGAGAGAAAATTTTTGATCAATATTTGTTGCATATGTACGATATGCCTTTGTTGACACTTTAGATACAAAAGCTCCACCAGGTGTTTACACTAACCAGCAGTGGGTGTGTTCGCAAATAACAAAAATCCAACTTCACAGAAATCCATTCACAGAGCAAAGACATTAGAGTTAATAACTACATTCTGATATTCAGTGTTCTTTCTAGAATAGTGTGCTAGTTGTATAGGTGTTAATGGAATTTTCTTTATTTCTAAGAATTTGGCCTTGTGATTATAACTCTTTCCACCAAATTTCTTACTTTAATTATGGTTGTGTTTTTTATATACATAAAATTTTATCATTTGCTATAATTAACGGTTAAAAAAAACCTTTCATATAGAAATGGTATTGAGTGATTTGTTAAGATACTTCAAGAGCAGTATACAACACAATGCAAATGCCATATATGCCCACCTGTACTAAAATCATTTCAGAAAATCATCTAAATATTATACACCCTTTTGTTCTAAAAATAGAAAGAAAAAGTTGGAGAATAAAATTGACAGAATTCAAGACATTTCAGGTAATATGGAAGCTATTATCATATTCCTTTAAGTGGAGGGCTGATTATATACTAGACACCATAAAATGCACTTCCATTTCTAAAAACTTTTGTGGCATTAGATCTTTGTGGATAAAGCACAAGAGATGTACCATGGTTTTCTTGTTTTGTTCGTTTGATTTGGTTTGGTTTCTTATTTTGTTTTGTTTTAAATCTGTTCTTCTATCATTGATTTCTACCTCCTTGCCATTGATGGCAACCGGGCATCACAAAGATGCTCAAATACAGCAAAGAAACATCGCCATTCATGCTTTTACTGACACTTTTCTTGGAACTCGATGTGTCTCTTTCCATCACTATTTCTCCTCCATCATGACCTTCAACTCATTAATACAAAGACTGGTCATTCTAGCCAATCTACTTAGCCCTTATTTAAACCTTTATAGCAGTAGTCATTTGTTATCTCACAGTTTATTTTAATATTTTTCTCATTTTAATTAAAATTGATCTTATCTGATGTCAGAAACTTACCAAAACTTCATAGTTTCTCTCAAAATATCCACAAATTAGTATATAAAGTGATATGCCTCTTAAGATTTTACTAATAAAGATTTTACTAATAGATGCTTACTGTTGATATGTTTGAGAACTTTACAGATAATATTCTTAATATATTACTAGTTTTTGTTTATTTTTAATTAACAGATGAAAACAATATGTATTTATAAACGTTATGTTGCTTTGAAAATGTATTACCATTTTTTGTGGTCTCTATAGATAAAGACCTATTGCCATTCTGCACTGACTATTTCTGTGTGTAAATATCTGAAGTCAGGCTGGTTATGCCTATGTAGTAGCTAAATGGTTTTTCTGTTGAATGTTCAAAGACAAATGTTCCTATACCCAAAGTCCAATGTTTTGAATGAGATACAGATTTCCTCCTCTTGTTCTATGACAAGTTTTACTACATATAGTTTTTTTCTCTGAAATACTGCATATTCTTAATGCCTACCAGTTTTATTTAAAATTTATCTCAGGAAAATATTTTGCTATCAAAGTATATATCAGGCATCCTGATCTTGTTTACTTTTATTTTAGTTATATCAATTAGTCTTGTAATCTGTCTGTCCTTGTTTTATTTCCTGTTGTTGTGATAAAATAAGCTAAAAAAGCCCACAAAAAGCAAAAATGGTTTATTCAGCTCATAATTATAGGTCACAGCCCATCGTTGTAGAGATGTCAGGTGGCAGGGACTGAAAAAGCCAGCCACAATCATGGTCAAGAGCAAAGAGAACAGATATCAGCAGGCTAAGTGCTCAGCTAGCTTTTTCTTCTGTTATACAGTTCAGGATGCAAACCCACATGTCATAAACAGTGGACTGTGTCTTCCTACCTCAGTTAATGTAACTGAGACCAGCACTCCCAGATATGCCCACAGGCCACTCTCTAATCTAGAGAGCCTCTCTTCCAATGTAATTGTAAATTAGGTCAGGTTGATAATTAAAATTAAGCATCACATATCTAACTGAATTATTTTTTTTTATTTTTCTTAATATCCTTATTTCTGATACTCTCAAGACTAGTCTTGTTATTTGCAGGGGTTTAAATTTAATTATTCTGCTTCCTTTATTTTGGTTCTGATCAATTCCAATTTATTCATCAATTTAGCAAGGATGTTTTTTATTCTGCTTTTCAATACATCTTGTCATCTTTTAACATTAATTTCTCAATGTGGCTTTAGTTGTTAGATTATCTTACTGATTTTTAGATTTTGTTTTCTTGATATCATGCCACAATTATATTGGTTGCATAACATTACATAAAAATTTTCTTGGGACTTTTTTTCTTGTTGATTTTCATTTTATGGTTATTTGCCTTGCAGGTGCTATATGGTTACCATTCCTTCAAGTTTACTAATTTAAATCTCTGTGCTTGCTGTACTATTTGACTTCTGTAGTTTGTCAATGTTTCTACTTCCTGAGCAGCCATGACTATAGTTTCTGTAGCTATACTGAGAATGAGTTCATAAATATTTATTCATCCCTTACCTGTCCAGTGCTGCAGTGTTTTTTGTTTGTTTGGTTTTTTTTTTGTTGTTGTTTTGTTTTTGTTTTTGTTTGGTTTAATTTTTTAACACAGGATTCATGTAAAGCTTAAGTGTGTATTGTTCTATTCTCTCCACAACTTGAAGGCCTGTGAAAGGTCAGAATAAATGCATACAATTGTTATACTGTTTTTATTATTGTATATTATTTTGAAATGCTTGAGTAAGTGACTTTATATCAGTTTCTTGTATAGAAATTTAATCCTGTTCAAAGGACAGGAAGATACAAGAACAGTAAGAGAGCTCTGAGCACACACCATTCCTTACTCTCACCATATGGTCCCATCTACTGGAACTATCAGAAATAAATGTCTACTTGCTTGCTTCCTTTCTTCCATCATTTCTTTCTTTTAAATTTTGTAGACTTTATGATAAAAATTGCAAATGAAACAAATCACACTCCCATGTTAATTAGACCCTAGTCTATGTGTCTCAATGAACTTTAATACAGGTTGAATAGAAAATAATTTGAGTAGTTGGAGTAGTTGTTTTTAACAAAACTTCAAATTTGTGATATAATTCTGTTGTAAAAACCACGCACACATTCACACACACACACACACACACAGAAAGAGAAAGAGAGAGAGAGAGAGAGAGAGAGAGAGAGAGAGAGAACCAAATGGACCTAGAGCCTGTCGGACATTGGATCCTTTCATTTTAGAGCATCTCCAGAACTTTGTAGAACTTTCATTGTGTTTCTGAGCAGTTTTGCACTTCATCCCTACTAGATTGCTTTCATAGAGATAGACGGTTCTATGCATGGTACTGGGGGAGAAGAGTCATCAACAGTCTTATCAACAGTGTTACATAGCTCTGAATCCTGCCAGCAACAATAGGGACAGGCCTATGACAAGATATGTCAGCAACCAATTACATTATGATTGGATTTAAGACCCCCTTAAAGAAGCAACTCCTGTCTGGCATTCAACTGGCACTCAAACCCCTGCTATCGTTATAATGGACTCTAGCATAAAGCTAAATGCTAATATTCTGCTAAATCATTATACTAACGAAATGCCCCATATGTTCTTATGCTTCTAGCCATGTTTAGGGTATCTCAGTCCTTACAACATGACCTTATTTTTATAGTAGGAAAACATTAATTTAGCCTCCTATAACGAGTCAACATACAGAGAATAAAAGATTGTGGGGTTCTCAGCTCTAAGTGGTCATTTATATAATACCTCCTTCCCTCAAGGCTCAGGCATCATTACAGAAGACGAGAATTGTCAGAACCAGACCTAGACATTCTCATAGAAACATTCTTTGGTGGCTATAACAGCACCAGGGCTGTTGCACACATGAACTCACAGTAGCTATGACTATTTGTACAAAACATGTGAAAAATAAAGGCAGCCAAAAATCCTAGCAGGAATGGGGAGGCTCATGCTCATGGGGCTGCACCCCTAGATGACGAGCTGTTGGCAATTGGTGATTGCAGGGGGAGGAAGAACCAAGTATGTTGCAGGTGCACTTTGGAGAGGCTTCCTTCACTCCAGTAGTTGTTTCTACACCCATTGCACATACAAGTAACAGTAAGTGAACTCGAGAGGTTTTCAAAAGATTACCCAAATTTGAGAGGGAAAAGTAGTGGGAGAGAAAGGGAAGAACGTGGAAGAGAGCGACTGGGTACATTTGATCAAAATACATGATATGAAATGCATACATTCTATGAGATTATCAGGAAAAAATGGAAACATAACAATCTTCTCATGTTCTCTTGCTGACAGGAAACATTTTACACACTCACACACACACACACACACAGAGAGAGAGAGAGAGAGAGAGAGGTGTTACATTAGACACAATACTTTGTACCCTAAGATAAAGGAAATTAAGGCAAAGCGTGCTGTCAACTTTTACTGCCTTCTGAAAGACGCCAATTCTAGCATTTTCAGGATGTTTATTTCTTGAAATCTTCATTTGCAATTGCTATTTTCATATCCTTTGTCCACAATAAGGAGACTGAAAAAGATCAAGGGCTTTTTAAGGGTCTCATCACTGGCCCACAGTCACTGGTTTAAGATCTGTCAGAACACAGGCATAGCTGTTTGCAGGAGGTCGGTTATTTTACTCCCTAAAGAGTTTGTAAAGGACAAACCTTGGGAAATGAGATCCCTATATAATAAGGCACCCAATTTGTTCTAGTAAAGATAGTAAACATGTATGAGAATGAACAGGGATATGTAAAGGCTTCGAGTAAAATTGTAATTTTCCATTTGGAAGTGGAAAACAGCTACACGAACTACAGAAGCTGCAGCTGATTAGGAATTTTTGAAAGGCAACAGATTTGAGCAGAATTTTAAAGGGCTGGTAGGGCGTGGACTTTGCAGCAGCGATTGAAGTGCTGTGTACACTCTAAGTGAAAGAGCTGGGCTCTACTATGACTTCTAAGGAAAGAAAGAATTGCACTAAAGCTTTTAAAATAACCTGAAGGCATGGAGACATTCAGTGACACTTGGTGACATTCACCTTTGATCTTTGAAGCTGCCCCAGGGGTTGAAGATCCCTACATTGTCAGTTTCCATATCTTGCTGGAGATAATTGAATTCCTTTCCCTGAACTTAGAGAAAGCATTTCTAGCAAGGCAAGCTCTTCCTAGGAGTTCCAATTCTAACAGGCTGACATTAGTAACAAGAGATTAGAGGTGTGAACTTCCTCAATATATGTTAACAAGGTGCTAAATGTGAAGGCCAATTATAGCTACTCTTAACTTCCTGTCTCCTGAAGGCCCAGTGAATGAGCCTGAGCAGGTTAAGGCTCTCACTCTGTGGTATTTATAGCATTCTCAGCTGAAACTTATTGGATTCCTGAATGGGTAGTAGTGGATTCCTCAGGGTATTAAGGAATTTTGTAGGCCCACCATAAATGCTCCAGATGCCTTCCAGAACACCTGGCAATAAATTCCAGCCCCTTTGGCTTCCCCTTTCTTGTGATGCAAGGTTATTAAATATGAAATATTGCATGCTGAAATGCACATAAAACAGCCTAATTAGTAAGAGGAGGAAGTGAGAGCCGGGACACACATGCTAAAAAAGGGATCATAGAAGGGCTAAGGGGTATGCTTTGTAATTGAAAAACACAGGGAAATCAACCCCCTCATAGACTTGATGGTAGAGCAGTCCCTGCTACTCAACTCTTTCTCTTGTTCTGATGATTTTTTTCAGCTGACAGTGGCATTATTAAAAATTTTGCTCCTCTCTTAAAAATGAAACAAAACTATAATTTTTACAACAGTTTGAAATTTACAAAAATGTTGGAGGAAATACTCTAGTGATTTCTCCTAAGGTCTTTAACCGTGCAGTCTTTATCCAAATATTAACATGAGAAAATGCCAGTATATAGACTTAGTTTACTATAGGGAAAGCAAGGGCCTTTCTTCCTCTCTCTCTCTCTCTCTCTCTCTCTCTCTCTCTCTCTCTCTTGTTATCTTCCCCACCCAATCTCTTACCTGGTATATTTTTTATTTCACCATTCTCCATATAATGTTGCAAATAAGCTCACTGCCATTCTGACATAGCTAAATTCATTAAAATGATATTTGCCTTAGGAACCTAAATACAGATCTTATGTCTCCAAGTGATCATTCAAAGCAGATGTGAAATTCTTTAGTCTATTGAGAGTTCATTCCTAGTCCTCATAGCGATAAGCACCTTGATTTAAAATGTAAATGCTCTATTCCAACAGAAATGATTAACTTGCATTCTCTTGCTATTTTCTGGAAACTTTTTGTTGCTTTTTATTAGATCAAAGTAATAGAGTTTACAGAGAAATTCACATTAAAAGCTAGATTGATGAGAGAAAAGCATATTATGTTTACATTATGTGACATAAAGCCTTCATAAATAAATAGCTAAAAACACAAGAAAGAGTATGAGGATCTTTTGTATGTGTAGAACTATAATCACAAAGCAAATGCACATTGTATAATGTTGAATGTGCTGTGTAATGCTGATGTTTTACAAAGGCTACTTATATTTTTCGTGTCCTCTCCATGTGTTATTAATTTCCTCCAGGCACAGGAGAGACACACCTGTGGAAGAGGGTTGCTGTGTATCACTTTGGAAGAAGGACAGAAAAGTCTTTTCTGGCCTTTTAGAGAGGATGAGTGAGAGAAAGACCATGCTGGTGTTCCTGATTGTCTTCATCAGTATTTAATTACTGTGAAAAGACACCATGCCCATGACAACTCTTATAAAGGAAAACATTTCATTGGGCTGGTTTACAGGTTTAGAGCTTTAGTTCATTGTCATGGCAGGAAGCACGGTGTCATACAGGCAAACATAGTGCTGAGATGAGCTGAGAGTTCTATATTGGGATCTGGATCCATATGTAGCAACAAAAGATAGACAATGACCCATGCTTAAGCATTTCAAATACCAAAGTCCGCCCCCAGTGTCACACTTCCCTCAACAAGATGACACCTTTTCCAACAAGGTCACACCTACTAATCTTTGTCAAATAGTACCTCTTGCTAATGACCAAGCTTTAAAATATATGAGCCTATAAGGGTCATTTCTTCTCAAATCACCATGCTGATTTGGTCATTCTTTCCAATGCCAAGATGCCATATTAGAAGATTCTTTGTCTTTAAATCTACCTCTTCTCTAACTAAACTGTTTTTACATACATTTTAAACCCAGTTCATTCTTTAGCTCCACAATTTCTTTAATCTCAGGAAACTACTATTAATAAAATACCGTAAATATGGTAGAAATATCCTAAAGCATATAAATTGCTAAGTACTCACAAAATGCTCATGGTGAGTGCTGAAATTCATGAACCTCAGTTATAGTGAGTTTTATCATAAAGGTTTATTTTCTAAAGTTGTTCCATGAATTTAAAAGGTATAATTTACAGTTATATTTATCAATTAAAGTAATTATCAATATTGGTGTGATTAATAATGGTATCTGAAAGAGCATCAATCTAGTTACTACCTCCTAGGTATCATAGTAGGTTGGTTTTAGCCTACCAGTCCTTTGGTTTCTGTTGCGGAGCTCCTTCCGCTCCCTCAGCCAATAGCCGCTGAGATACCAGCCCATTGGGG
>LOEQ01004843.1:45955-65386 GCA_001685075.1 Bramus lutescens | reverse complement strand
AAATACCCCTTTAATTCCCAACTGGTGTGGGATTGTTTATGACTTACGCCTTCAGGTTTCAATGTCTTTTACATACAATGACCATATTGTCATACCAACTTTTGACTTGTGCATTTGCTAGCAAACAGAAAATTTCTATTGCATTCTGCTTTTAGTGTGGAAAACCTCTCTTAATCAGAATACACAACTAATGCTAAGGCTTTACACTATGTTCTAACTGTAGACTTGGTAGTAATAGCACCACAAAAATGCACATTGCTGAATATGTCAAAAAAAAATCCAGTGTGGAAACAGGGGAACTCCTGGCTTCTAGTCTTACAGATTAGAATTCTTCAACCAAATATAATGCTTTCCCCAGAGGTGGTATTCAGTAATATACAGATATGGTTTGGTTTATCATAACAGGCATAATGATTATATAGTATTTTTCTGGACTGGTTAGTGTAACAAGCTTTATTGTCAGACTATCATTGGCTCACTAGCCACCAAATAATGACACAAAGACCTATTATTAATTATGAAAGCTTGCCCTTTAGCTTAGGGCTGTCTCACGTAGCTCTTATAATTTGAATTAACATATTTATATTAACCTACGTTCTGCCATATGGCGTTAGTTCTCCTCCATCTTGCACCCCCTGTTGCCTCTCCATGTCTAGCTGGAAATTCTGCTTTTCTTCTTCCCAGAATTCTTTCTTTGTCCCAAAGTCCTGCCTATAACTTTCACCAAGCTATTGCTCGTTCAGCTCTTTGTAACAACAATTACAGCAATACAACTTCACACAGTGTACAAATATCCATAACAAAATAGCAAATATCTATGTGCATTAGATTTTATACCAACAACAGACAAAAGAAATGAATTCACTTACCATTAGCTAGATGAACAAATGAGTTTAATTATGACTACTTACGGAAGCACAGGTAAATTATGAGTACCTACAACAAGAAAGAAAATGTCTCTTTCCTAGTAATCCTGAACTTCCTAGAAATCCTCGGGGAGAAATGGAGAGTCATGAGCCATGTTACCTCACAGAAAGTTAATAGGCCTAATATTATGTGAGTCTCCTGCAAGGGATCAAAACTAATAACAAGATAAGATTATAAAAGCCATGTCTTACCTATAAGACTACATTGCACAATAACATGAATTATACTACTTAGGTTCAGTAATGGACAGTATGTTTGTTACTAGATATTCTGTGGTTAAAAGAACAGTGGACATGACAAGGATAGCTGATTGAAAATGTGGATAACTCAGTATGCTTTGTTGTAAAAGCACACACACATGCATAAACATGAGGCATGTTGTTAGCTAGCATGGGGATCTTTGGAGTTTGAGAACAACTGAGCTACATAGAGTCATACATTAGCCAAGGTTAGAGAGTGAGATTCTGTCTCAAAAAGCAGAAAACAATGCAAAAATCTAAATAAAGATGATAATGAAGTCATGAATATCACATGTCTCATAATATAGAAGGTTATCAAATGAAACTAAGGATTTATCAGTTCTCGAAAACAGTTAATATAACCCAAAAGTTTTTAAATATATATCTAAGTGATAACTATTTTTAGTTTTATAGGGAAAATAATATCTAACTTATATGAACTAAATTCAGTTGTGTATATACAAGGATGGCAAGTCCTCAGTGGATAATATGTTGTCTGTTGGCATTGGACACATCTGAAAGGAACTCTTGGAAATTAATACAAGTTTCAGTTACCTCTGTTCTTAGGGATTTCACAGTATGAAACAGTAGAGTAATGTGTGAGATGATGAATTTTTAGGTTTATATAGAGATATAAATGGGATGCCATGTCAGCAAAGAGGGTAGGGAGTGGTCAATAGAGAAAGAAGTTGAAAACTTTTGCTGGATTAAAAGAAACAAGGGTGGTATGTAAGCTGAATTCTGAGTATATACGACAGTAGGGTAAGTGACACTAAATTAAAGAATGGATGTCAGGAAGAATTATAAAAATGCTATGGAACTGGGGGAATAGCTCAGCAGTAAAAGCACTTCCTTCTCTTGAGGAGGATGCGAGGGAAATCAACAGTAACCAAACAGTGGCTCATAACTATCTATTGCTCTAGGTCTAAGATATCCAACTCCCTTTTTCTGATCTCTGTTGGCAACAGGCACATGGGTTTTATAAATATATATAATATAATAAAAATAATATAATATACAAATATATCTATATATGTTATACTGCATAATATGTAATATATAATATATGGATTTTATATAATATATTATAGTTTATATGATATAATGCATAAATATGTATATATTATATTATGTATAAAAACTAAATATATATAAGTGCACATAAAACACTTGATATGCATAAAACAAATAAATATAAAAAAGAGCAAATTTTGTTTGTCCTAGTGGTTTGTAGAAAGTCTGCATCGGAGAAGGTAAAGTATCATACAGTGACACAAGTGGAGGCAGAGTTCAAAACATCCTAAAGTATCTTTCTATGGTAATGCTGAAGATAAAAGTAACAGTAGAGTCCTACTGAATGGTGTAAAGCACAGGAGGTGCCCATTAGACGTGCCCTAGGGAAAACACTCTAGCCTGAAAGTGTGATGCAGAAGCCAGTGCCAGAGTGAAGATAGGAGATCGCGAGATTCATGGAGGCAAGAGTAACCAGCAGTCAACTGGATGATCTAACTTAGGTGGAACTGTATTTGTTCATAAATTTCAGAATGATAGAGACTTATCCAAGAAAAAATAAGTGCACCATCTGAGCACCTCACCTGATTCAAGAAAATACAGACGTGTGTGAATCAAATATTTATAGCAAATTTCCAAAGTTATAGGGAAAACAGAAAATGTGAATATCAATGTAAAATTCAGTCAGAAGTGACAGGTATAGTTAGGTTTCAATAATGGAGCAAAATAAGCAGAGCCTCCCATTCACAGGAATCTGTATCCATTAGAGTAGGCTATTTATGCCATAGTACTTATTTATGAGATATGTGCTTAGCACTTCACAGGACTGTAATCTGCAGTGTTATGGACTCTCACCAGTTGAAGTTCCTGAGGTGTAAAAAGATAAAGAGGCTTGTCCTCAGTCATTGAAGCAAAGAAAAAGAGAATATTTAGAGTAAAACCAGTTGTAGAAAAGTTAAAACAAGAGGGACAGCTTATCCTAGGGTCTATTAACTCACTGGAAGAAAAGGAAGCTCCCAGCGTATTCAAAAAGCAGGGAGGAGGGAAAAAGGGAGAGAGGGAGGAAGAGAGGGAAGGAAGAGTGGAGGGAGTGAGGATGGGAGAGAGAAACAGAGACAGAGACAGAATATTTAACTCAAGCTTGAGTTAGATAAAAATAAATCAAAGAGTAAGTCAGCTTTTCAAGTCATCTGAACTAAGGTTTAACTATCCTATCCTTGATGTCATAGTATACACTCGGCTGCAGTCTTACGAAGATCTGTGGGCAGACTTCCTTTGCTTCCCTTCCATCTTGCAGGTGGGTCCTCTTCAATAGTTTGAAACAATTATTTAATCACACACTTCCTAATTGGGAAAAACTGTTAACAGTATCTTAAAAAGTCTTTATCTTCCAATCTGCCAATGAAGCATTTGTGAAACAGATGCCAATAACAGCTTGGAAGCATCCAAAAGGATGGAAACAGCAATTACTATTACTTCCTCTGTCTGCAGTACCCAGGGTTGGCATCCCAAGCCATCAGGGTGCTTGCCAAAGGGCTCAGGTGGCATGCTGAAGAAATGTCTTACTCAAAAACTGCACTGTGGTTTTTATTCTCCTCAAAATTACAAAGTGAAAAATTGACTCAGTATTGATTTATAAGTCCTAACTGGAAAGAGAAATAATTGCAATAGTTTCAAGGAAATATCGTCTTTAATAGTTAACCACAAACTTCATTGGCAGTAGTCAAAAGATTCTAATGAAATTTTCTGAACACTGCATTTTCTTCTAATATACTCAATACTTACAAAATCTCAGCAAAATCATGTTAATGGGACATCCTGTGAAAATCAACACTATCAGGATTCTAGTCACCTTCATAGATATAGCTCATGTCCCTGAGTCCCTCTCTGTGCACCAGACCTAGACAGACTGAGCAGTTTTGATTTCTGTCACCATATTATTTGCTGATGTTCAAATATTTTTTCTTCTTATCTGATGGCCCCTAAATTGTCTCTCCAAACCAATATTCATGCCTCTTTTTTTTTGTCAGCACTGTCTTTCATAATTATTCCTCAGTTTTTGCTTAAGTCTAAAGTTTGTTTTGAAAGCAAGCATACTGTTATAGTAAACCACTGCAGTCTGGTCCACAATATGTGTTTCACCAGGAGACCTTTAACCCTCTCGAAACTGCTTCAGAATCACCAGTGTCTCTCTAATCTTGGCAAAGGATTGAGTATGTAGCAGGCAATGAATCAATCGTAGCTATATAAGTGGAAAACCAAGTTTTTCTTCTTAAAAGGATGTTTCACGAAGAACCCTGTATGGATTTGAGCTAGGTTACTACATTGTGTAGGTTGGTATTCTTGTGGAACTCACAACAGTGGGAGTGGGGAGTGTCTCTAATCCTCTGTCCTGCTCTTGGGACACTTTTCCACCTACTGGGTTGCCTCACCCGTCCTTGAGATGATGGCTTGTGCCTAGTCTCATTGTAACTTCTTAGGCCATGTTTGGTGGATATCCTTGGGATGCCTGCTATTTTGTGGGGGAACGGAGGAAAAGTGGACCTGGTGGTGAGGGGAGGTGGAGGGACTCACTGGGAGGACAGGAGGGAGGGAAACTGTGGTGGAGATGTAGTGAATTAGAAAACAGTAAAAGGAAAAAGAGAAAGAAGAAAGGTTGTTTCTAAACCAAGATGTACAACCTTTTAAATAAACATTTTATACTCTGACAGGTTTTGAACTTTTGGATCAGATTTAAGATCAAATTCTGACCTTCTTACTTTATAGTTACTTTATCTATGGAAGTTAATTGGACTCTATGAATGATGCACATTAATAATACCCAGCTTTAGGAGTGAATATATGAAATAAATGAGATAATGATGTAAGTTCTCATCCTAGGGAATAGTGTAAACTGAATTCAATACAAGTTAGCTATGAGTGTAGTTGTTACAATTATACAAAAAATCCTTGCTTTACTTACAGTACATTTTGCTCCCAGATGTCTTTGGGTTATGGTTTCCTTGTCTTTTCATACATTTATTAAAAGAAAATATTATACTTCTTAATCACACGACTGACTCTCATCTTTCTAGTTTACAATAATTCCTTTTCTTGCTGATCACAGTCCATGACTTATTCATCATATGAATATTTTCTAGAAGCAGAACTCACCAATCTGGCTTGAATAAGGGGTTTCATACAATGACTCAGAATAGTCAGGCAGTAACATCAGGATGAGACAAGAGATACGACTATGGTATTCATTGCAATGAACAAGTCACCCTTTGCTATGACACAAAACTGGAGTGAGGAAGAGCCACGGGCTTTTATTGTTATTTCTCCTGCTCACATTAATGACTTTGCAATATATTCCAGAGTAAGATAAGTGTTCCACTTACCATCACATCAAAAAGTATCAGGAGGCTGTCAAAATTAATTTGTCTACCCTATTATGGCTTGTATTCTTTCTGTTGAAGATTTTCAAGAAAAACTGTATAAGTATTGTCATTTAAACTATAAACACCTTATTACTGAGAACATTTTTAAATGAGCATTTCTAAAGGTGCATAGGTGCTATGCATGCTACCAGAGGAAAAAGCAATTATTCATCTTACCTAGCTATGAACCCTATGAACTACAGTAATGGCCTGTCTGGCAAGTCATGCCCACTGGTACAATACTAGCATGGATGTCATGGGAGTAAACAACTACTTTCCAATTACTTGTAAGGCCTTGTCCACAAAATAGAATCCATATCCTGCACAGCTATCAGGTTCAAGAACCTGTGGCTATACAACTCATAGGCCCTAGGGGAAACTTTACTACTATTATTCACTAATGGGACATAGTATTACACCCACTCCTAATGACTTCTCATTACTTTCACAGATTGGGGGATCTTTCAAATATCATCAGAGAAGCTTCTTTTAGCAGTAGATGGTAATTCATACAGAGCCCCTTAGCTGGTCAGACTCAGGTTTAAATGGAGCGTGTATATCATGCCTTCTTCCATGCCTTAGGATCAATGCAGAGGAGGTAGAGAGAATGAAAGGGTGGGAGACAGTGAATGATTATTAAAAAAGTGGTATTTTATAGACACAGTAGAGGAGATTCACATATGAACTCAGAGTGATTGTGACAATATGCACAAGACCTATGGAAATTCAAGGAAGACAAAATCTCTTACCTCAAATATGAATGAACGTGAAATTCTTCCCTTAGCTGAGGAGCTATCAGTCATTGATTACTCTGGGAGAGTTAGTTTTATTTATGGGTGAGTGTAACATGCTCCAGCATATGGACATATACAAAAGAGTATGTTGGCAGAATTTCATGTGACTCCTGTGTTTTAAAAATGAGGATACAAAATTGGGTAAGTATGGAATGAGGGTGAATACGTCAGAAAATAGAATAAGGGAGTAAAAATATCAAATATAATATATAAAATTCTCAAACAATTAATTAAAAACATTTCAAAGGAAAATTTATAGAAGGTATATAAATATGCTTACCATGTGAGTTATTAGTTAGTGAATAAAAAAATTGAACCTCTCAAGCTGTATAGCTTATGATCAGCTTTATGGATTTGTTGTAAATGAAAAGCACTTCATAAAAACAAATTACATTGATATACTTAAATGTTGTTAGCAGCATTCTACATTAATACAACAGTCCATATTACATTTGCTACGCTTCATCAGCATACATTTTGACCATTGGTATATAAATAATATACAGTCCTTATTCTGTTCATATCATACTGCTGTTATTTACACATCATTACTAGCTTATTGTATACAGTCTGAATTCACTTCTAAAAAATGTATGTTCTAGAAATTTCATTAATTTGTTTTTTTTTCTGACTTTAACAGTACAGACCAGCGGGAAGGTGGTGGTGCACACCTTTAATCCCAGAAATCAGGAGACAGAAGCAGGAGGATCTCTGTGAGTTCAAGGCCAGCTTGGTCTACAGAGTGAGTTCCAGGACAGGCTCCAAAGCTATACAATGAAACCATGCCCAAAAAAAGAAAGAAAGAGAAACCAGACTGTAAGTATGAGATCTCATAAACACACACACACACACACACACACACACACACACTTCTACTTTCAACACATGTACACACACATACACACCTGTTAGCAAGGTGAAGAAAATTAAAGATTTTTACTGATCATTTTTATTACAAAGTTCAGCATCACTTTTTAATCTAAGAACTTCCTCTCTTGTTATTGGTTATCTAAATTAAGTGCTTGATGGAAAGATAATTATTTTTTATTTTATTCAACTTCTTACATTTATTAACTGGGTATTTTTTCTACCAAAAAGTATTCTTTAGCCTCATTTCTTCTTCTCAGTATATTAGATTTTAATTAGTTAGTACTTTATTTTATAATGGAAATTTCATAGGTTATATAATTAGATTTTAAATAACATGAAATTTTTAATAATCATGATTTTATGAATATTCCACACACATTAACAAATTTAAAATGTCCTCTACATTTCCTCTTCAACCCACCTTCATATCAAAATACATCGTTTGTTAGCTACTTTGTACAAATCATGGGAAAACAACCAAAACATTAATTACTGGACCTTATTTCATTACGATAAATAATAGATAATGTGACACTCTAACTATTAATTTTAAATGTTTTACATTACATTACAATGTTTAAACAAATCTGAAACTTTGTAGCAATCAAGTAACAATTCTTCACTGTTTGAAACAAGTTGGTAATAATTGATATGTGTATTACTTTTGTGTCAAAGTGACTAAAACAACAGACACAAATAAGAAAAAGCAGTTAAGAATTCCTGAGTCCATTGTTAGAAGCTGTGCTTCATCATGGCAGGGGAGGTGTTGTAGAACAAAGCTTCTCTAGTCATAGCGGGCAGACAAGGACATATGTGTACTCAAGTGCCTTTTTCCTCCCTTCTTTTATTCTGGTCAGGTTCCCAGGACATGCTCTGGTGGCATCACATCTAAGTGCATGTCTCTCCTGTCAGTTACTTCCCTCTGATAACACCTCCCAGACAGACTCTCAAGTGTGCCCTATCAGTCTCCTGAAGGATTAAAATAAAGATTAAATATTACAATATACATTTTCCTTAAAATAACCTAGTTTAGTAAACTGCATAGAGAATGTTTATATCTGTTTCTTGATGAACTGATAGTCATATGAAGTCTAGTATAAAATATGTAGTAAAACTTACTCTTAAGGACTAGCAAGAAGGCTCTAAGCCTAGGACCACAGTTCAACCAGAAGAACACCCATGTCAAGGAGAATACCATCTCCTGAAAGTTCTTCTCTGACTGTAAAACTCATACCATGGCACTTCCAAGTCACCCCACTAAAAAATAAATACATTTTATTTTAAACATTTTAAATATAAATAAAATTAATGTATTTTATAGTGCTTCCAAATGAAAGACATAGAGTTAATGTTACTTAACATGTTGTATACCACAGTATTCAAACTGATGTATAATAGCAATGTCTTTTATATTATATAGATGCATATAGAAGCATTCAAATTATAAAAGTGACTTACATTGATTGCAAGTTATATTCCCATTCTCAAAACAGACACTTTTATTTGTTTGTTCACTGATACTCACAGTTACCTTAAGATATTCCCCATTGCCTGGTGAGTTTGCTTAGCTTCCACAAGCCTAGTAATTGTAATGACACATTATTAAGTAGTGATTATAGAATTCTAATAAAACCGTACTTTGGTTTCATTGGAATTTTATATGGAATCTAGAGAAATTAATATCTTAGTTCACCAACAGTATGGAATTAGTTACAATCTGTACTGTTATAAAGTCTGTTTTCTTTGAATTCTATTAAAATATTTCTACTTGCCCTCATGAAATATAAATGTGTGTGTTTGTTTTGTGCGGTATTGAATATATTACACTATATCTATAGGAAAACACTACAGACTCTCAAGACCCTCATAAGATAAACAATGGTGGCTTCTTGAGTCACTGTAGTTATGAGGAAATAAATAGAGTTTTAAGTTACTAAATTAATGGCAGCTTATTAACCAGGTAAGTGAAAATGTTACATGAAGAGAAAGGTTGTGCATTTTGATGGAAAGAAGGCAGCATGGGGCAGCATTTGGGGGTGTCTGATGGGGTATGATAGCGATGATTACATTGGAAACTTAATGCTACCTAAAGTGTGAGCTACTCTACAACCTGAACTAACTCTTCTGCCCAAAGACAAAGCCAAGAGGAGTTCAGCTTGATGGATTTATTTAGGGAAGTAGAAGTCTTTAAGGGAGACCAAAGACAAGTTAAGACAAAAGTGACATTAGAGAAATTTTGGTCTCTGCTACCAAGAGTACATCAAAATAGTTGAAAAAAAAACTGAATACAGCTTAAAAAAAGAAATTTAAAAAGACACAAGGAAAGATGTAGACTTTAACACTCCCATAAGCAAATTATAGATCAAGTAGGCAGAAAAATGCATGTGTATTGTTGAAATCAATACTACTACCAATATGCTTCATTTGATTGACAGTCATAGACATTCCATTTAACAGCAGAAGATTACATGTTCTAGTTCTTAGGAGTACATGGGACATTCACTTAAATACACTCCACTCACACCAAAAATCCATCAGAATATATTTAATCTTCTATGTATAATTCAATATGTGTTCTCAGAGCTCAATTCATTAAATAGGAAATTATAAGAGAAAGATACTTAAAATGCATTCGAGTACTTAGTAATTTATAAATATTTTCTTGACATCATGGGTCAAAGAATTCCCTGAAATTAAGACATCTTCAATTTGGTTAGAATTTCAGGTACAACATAAAACTACCTGTGATGTAGTGACAACAAATAGCTAGAAATAAATTAAAAGATGAAATTAAATGTATGAGAAAAAAGCAACATCTAAATGAATATCCTAAATCTACATTTTGAGGAGATTAACAAGAGTAAACACAATTTAAAGAATAGAATCTGAATCTTGCATGAGTAGTTTCTACAGCTGCCAGGAGCCATGAGCATTAAATAAGAATCCCAAGGCAAGGTGTAAGATTCCTCTCTATAAATTGTTGATTCAAAGGCTCCAAAAATAATATAGATATTACTATCTCTTTTGATTATCCACCAGATCCAGATGGGATAGTGTATTTATGAAGACAACATATATTTTGGATTCCTCACATAGGAAAATCAAACTGAAAATAAGCTGGCCTTTTCCTTCTTCTTGATAAGAATCACAATACCAGAAGGTGCTGCCGGAAGAAAGATACTCATCCGCAGTCTATATTGCTGTGGATGATGCACATACCAATTCCAACCTTCCAAGAAGATGCTCCACCAGTGACTATAATAGTTGGGAGTTAACCAACCATTTCCAATTCTGTTTGTGATTTGTTCCATGGGAGGGAAAGCATGATTGCCTCTGTAACCCTGGTAAAAGTCCTATGGTTAGGAAAGTCACAGGCCCTAAGCGGAAAGCAAAACTGGTATTTTTCTAAGTGATATGTAGATAAACTGCAGCCTAAACATTTACGTTGATAGCCATGAACTAGCACTGTTCTTAGCCTGAAGAAAAGAAATTACCTTTTTCTCCCCATAGAGCAATGACTAATATAGAGACCCATAACAGGTGGGAGTGTTAAAAGGAAGTAATGGTTGATTGTGAATTTCTGAAAGAGTTAGCTAGATCACCCAATCCAAGAATCAGGGAACATTACACAGGAGCAGGAAGAAAAGATTGGGAGAACAGAAGGATGGAAAGGAGAGCTATGATGTACTATCTTATGGGTATGACCCAATACGCCATCACACTCACGAGTACATCATTTATGGCTACCTGCACAAGTCTTGCATATAACAGATATAGAAAAGATATAAGAATGGAACTAGCTATGAATAAGAGATTCACAAAGAATGGAAAAGTGATGAGAGAATCATATGTGCTGAATGTGATCAAACTGTAATATATTTATGTATATACTTGTCAAAACAAATACAAAAGAGTAAAAATCTATTTTGCTTGTATTTGGTTTAGGTTTTTGGTTTGTATGTTGGTTGGTTCATTGGTTGGTTGGTTTGGTTTTTGTGAGACAGGGTTTTTCTGTGTAACTGAATCACTTTGTAAACCAGGCTGGCCTAGAACTCACTGAGATCCACCTATCTATGCCTCCCAAGTGCTGGGATTAAATGCATGAGTCGCCACCACCCTGCACAAAGGAATTAATCTTAAAACCATTTAGGAATACAAAATTAGAAATGAAAACTAAAAATAAGAACAAAGTGAGTTGGGAAATAACTAATAAATCTAGAGAAGAAACCAATGAATCAGAAAACAAAAATAAAAGGAAAAATGGATAAAATTGAAATATGGAATCAGCTTAATATGGATAAAGCTGATAAAACATAAGTCCAGATAACTGTAAAAAAAGGCAAGACAAGACACAATATTTCATGTCAATAATAAAAAAGGGGTTATCTTTTCTGATACCTCAGACACCAAAGTACCATTGTAAACAAACCTTAAAAATACATACCTACAAATTTTGTGCTTTGTATCAAATGATTTCTTCAAAAGATAAAAGAGATGAAAGTGCACGCAAAGATGAATAAGTCATCTCTAGAGACCTATATTTACTAAAGAAGTTGAATCCATATTTAATAACCTTTCCAAAAAGAAAGCTCCAGAGTCAGATTCACTGGCAAATATTTATTAAAGTGGGTAAATATTTCAGTTCTACCCTGAGGCTTGTAACCCCACAGGTATGAGTGGTAGATCTGCATCCAAATTGGCATGCAGCACACAGATTTCAAAAAGAAGTGCTTCCCTCTCTGAAACCAACATACAGGGCTTTCAGTTAATCCAACACCACAGGCAGGATAAATTCCATAAAATATTGTTGTGCAATCTTCCCATATTTACTTTTTTTTCCAAGCATGTACTTTCCAAAAGTCATGTGCACTCTAAAAAGGTATCAGTCTTGTTTGATCAGGAATATACACTAACAATGGCCTTTTACCTCTGAAAGATCATTCAAAATATTTACATTCCAATGTACTGATGGCTAAGACTTCAGTATATGAATTTTAGGCAAGACAATTCAATCCACAGTCTTCCATTATCCAGATCTCTTAAATTCACGGTTTTTTGCATGCAAAATGTCTTTGACACATTTCAGAGCCACATTAGGTCATTTCCACAGTAACTCTAAATTATACTTCTTAGCTAAGAATTATTCAAATCAGGTGTGGGTGGGGGCTGGGGTGAGATGTATCCTGAGGTAAAGATCATGTGCCGTTATTCAATAATTATACAGACAACAGACAGGCATTCCTGGCCTTTATGAAGGTTCTAGGGATCCAAAGGTCGGTTTTGCAATTGTACAGTAATCACTTTACTTGCTGAATTCTCTCCCCAGTCCAGGCCCATAAACATATTACTGAATCTCATCACAAACATTCTACCTCAGTCTCAAGCTCATTGTAACACAGACATTAGTTAAATCCCATTATATTCATTTTACAAGGTACCGGCTTAATCTTTAAAACATTCCAATCTTTAATATCTGATAAAAAAATGACCACAAGAAGCCCTACAAGACATACTTACAAAACAAAGTATAGAATGTTTTAAGAAATTATAGAAGAAAGAAAGACAATCTCATTGAATACAGAGAGTTTGTAATTATTGTGCCATAGTTTAATTACCAATGGCTGGAAAAATGGGTATATCATATGAAGGTTTCCTAGTAATTATATTACTCTAAAACTCTTCTATGTAATAAATGTTTTCTATTCTTAAGTTATTTAATTTTACTTATTTAAAGTTAAAATCCATGTATTTATGTTTAATATATCCCAATTTAAAATAATATGGGAAACAAACTATGCAAACTTGCCTCAATTTTGTTTTTTTCTATCTTTTTATTATTATATTTTATCTTTATTATTTAAAAATAAATTTAAATATATTGTGATCACATTCTTTCCCTCCCCCAAGTCCTACCATATTCATGCTTCCTAACCTAAATATAAGTAATTTTTCAAAAAGCAGAAAAAGACCCCCCAAATATAAGACCCCCAACCAAGAAAATACGCCACCCCACAAAAACACCCCACCAGACTATAACCAAACGAAAGCACACAAATTAACATGTGAAGTTCATTATATATTGGTCTACTACTCCTGAGCATGACTCCTGTCCTGAAGTAGTTGATATATGCAGCATCACTATAATGGAAAAAACTGATTTTTTTCTCTCCCATCAGGTATAAGTGACAGTTCAGTTGTTAACCTCTATCCTAGTGGTTAGGCATTCATTCATTCATTCATTCATTCATTCATTCATTCATTCATTCATTCATTCATTCATTCATCAAAGCTATGATAAACTAAAATATAATAAAATAAAAATTTATCACTTCAGAATCTTAATAATGTAATGTTTTAATTAATTCTTTGAGAATTTTGTAGAACATATTTATATCATATTCACCACTAACTCTTCCCAGATGCACCCCATTTCCGCTCCCTATACTTGCTTCTATTTTATTTTATTTTTATTTAGAAGAGACTGTCTTGCAGCAGAAGACCTCCTGGTCCTTTGGCCCTTTGGCTCTTATAATCTTTCTACTCTCACTTCTGTGATGTTCCCCAAGTCTTGGTTGTGTGGATTGTGTTGTAGATGTCAGCATTGGGACAGCACCTAGGTCTACAGTTCAAAGACAAATCACAAAGTTGAAGTGAAGGATACATTCAATGAATCAAATCATCCTTGATTTTCAACGTGAAGGGACTGTTTAGCTATGGATCAGGGTAATCTTTAGGCAGTAACAGTATAACCTCTCTTAAACGCACCATGACAATGGACACATCAGTCACCCGAATGAAAGAATGTGGAGTTTCTGTCAATCAGAATAAGTTTGGAAGAGAGCATTTCACCAAATGGTCCAAAGAAAAACATTTCTTCTGTCCAACTTCTTGATACCAGACTAGTGCTATGTGTGTCCACACCAGTTACATTGAGTCTGCACCACAAAGTTACAGAAGGTTGAGCTATTACATAAGTGTCATTTTGAGCAACATATTTGTCACAACTCCTTCTGTAGCGGTTGAAGAATAACAGAACACTGACATGAAACACATTCATCGTTAGACTCATCTGAATGTTCCTCATGGAGGGATATGTGAGAGGCATGTTAGAAAAATCCACCTTGGCCCAACTGTGCCCTCTTCACTGCCTGCCTCTTGCTTAGAGAGCAAACTATTTATGGTTTGTTTTCTCTGGGAGGATAACTAACCAAGACAAGACCTGTCATGGCAAGGGGTTGTCAACGTTTGGGCTTCGGGGGACTGAAGTAAGTGGAATAGAAACCTTAAAGAGCCAATTTGAGACCAACCACATCACACTGGCTTTCAGAGCTTAATTTGCTGTAACATGTTGGTTTGATCTTTGTCGTGGTATTCTCACGGTTTTTGAACTCCAATGGTCAATATAAAATTAACATTTTAATGAACTTTCTCAAAATTCACCTTAAAGTGTTGTTCCCTCGCAGTCAAAGAGGCATAGAAGAAGGAAAATTTTCATTTTTATGGGAAAGATGTTGGTTTTATGAAAACTAGAAAGAAAAACAAGTTGATCATGAAGAAAACTGAATAACATTGTGAAAACTGTATGTAGTAAAATTGAAATGATACTCTTGAGCAGGGTCATGATGTATTGAGAATGGGGTTTCAAATCTACCCTTCTGACATTGTGACAAGGCCCATGGGGTGATGGTATAAGTGGAAACAATTATGCCTATGCAAATACTATATAAAATGATTTACCTTTAAGCTTCATGTAAAAGTGGATCTTGGCTCAAACCAGGACCTACTTATCAGGATAATAGAAAGAATGGTCTCATACATAAAACTGGTCCCTTAAAAGCTTGAGACAGGCATCAGTACTTATGAAAGCTGAACTTTCACCAACTAGCTTATAAAGCATAGACTATCATTTTACTACTCTTAGCAAATGCACCTGGATTTTCATTTCCATTTACAGACAGAACAGTTCCCAAAGAAAGAACAGTTCTCATAATTGTCAAAATACATAATTTGGCAAAATACAAAACCTAAGTATCATTTAAAGATTTTGTATTGGTACTCTAATCTTACCAAGAAGTTGTTTACACCTTCACAATCTGCCTCATGCCAACTGAAACATGATTGCGAGCCAGCAACAGTAAAAAATGCCAACCTTTAGACACTCTATGCCTTGTAACTCCACTGTGAAATTAGGAACCCTATTACCTGCATGTGCCCAAGAAGTAAAATCACAAATCTAACCTGATTGGATCAGGACTTAGAGTGCTGATTCCAGACAGACAATGGGTGGAGGTGGCTTTGTCAAGGAAATTAACAATCTTTTCCTACCTTTAATTCCATAGCATAGAACTAAGCTTGCACTTTCATGGGTTGTTATGGACGCTACTGTAACACTGTGTGATCTAGTTGCAAACGGCCTGAGGTGAAAAAACCTGTGGCATTTCACCGCAAATGCAAGTAGAAGGCTTTCGAAATCTCCATGCTAGCACCACAGCTGACTCTATCTAACATATAAATGACTTCTACACAGTAAGAGGTAAAATATCGCAGCAGGTAGCTCATTTTGATTACTGTGCAAGCAATAATAACCCTAAAGATTAAAAGCATGTTGCTCAGAGGCCTCAATTTCCTTCTCTGTAAGCTTTGATAAATAAAAAGGGAAAATGGGACTCTATTATCTGTCTTGAGAAATTATTAGCAGGAAAAAAACATAAAAATTAGGTAATATAAGTATTAGTCTTGCCCAGAAACACACAAGCAATAGGATGTTTGACTACAATCATATATAGCACATACATATAGTCACACGTGACAGGGGAAGAGGTGTATAAGAGAATAAGAGAAACTTACGATTTGTATGATCATAGAGAGCAAGCCTAAGGAACAGGAGAATGGGCAGTGTCAACACTACCTCTGAAGCCTGACACATGCAAGATCCTGAAATATTCATGCATCTGTTCAAATCCAATACAGAGAAAAAAGACATTCGAGTTTCCTAGTTTCTATGGCAGCTGGGGAAAAAGAAGTCTGTTGTCTGGAACAGAATCTGCTTTTTCATTCTACGTAACTGACTGCATAAAACTCAGTCACATTTTATGGGAACCGACCAGTTTCATTGAGTCTATTAGTCTCACATAAAGATACTCACAGAAACAGCCAGAATACCATGTTACTGAATACTTTTACACCCAGTGGCTCAGTCAATAGATCACAAAATCAACCAACATAGTCTATAAGAGGTCTATGTTTCACAGTTGGGAACATAAACTGAAAAGATGGATCATACTTTTTATTGTCTGTTTCATGTACCATAAATCTTAATTCTAATACCATTCATGAACACTCATCCCTACCATTCAGATTGATGGGTGCAGATTTTTACAATGGATTAATATTATTCCAAGAATATGTATCTATGATGCCAGGAATTAGAAGACAGAAGCTCTTCTCTAAGATTAAGTCACATTGTCCATCTTTTTAAAAGTAGAAATAAAGCTAAGAAGGCATAAAACAGTGCATAAGATTCCTTCATAATCTTATAGCTTCCAGTTCACTCTCATGCCAATGTACAGTTTATATATAACCATGTGTGAAGCATCTATGCCATTTTTTTCCTGAGAAGTTGAGTAGGTGGCGTGTATTTCAACAGCTCATCTCTACCAAATGAGAGCTATAATGTATATTTAAAGATGATGTCAGCTTTTCTAAATATAATTTTCAACTCTGCTGGGAAAAATAAACTGCAGAACTGTAATAATCAACACATAAATAGCAGCCACATCTTTGCCATGCAGATTTGGATAATGATATTATGGAAGAGGACTATGCGAAGGAGCCTTCTGTCACTGCTCTTTCTGCTAACCAGAGAACAGCTGGGGTGGATGACATTTTTAGTTAAAGCCCATTTGGAAAGGCTTTTATCCCATGAAGATAAGCTAAAACGTCAAAATAAAACAATCCAAACCAGCCAATGTGTGATTGGCTTGCATTTGGAATGGAGATATTAAATGCCTGGTTTTCTCACAGTTTGGGAGAAAACCTGCACCGCTTTCCATTGTCCTTTGACTGCTGACAAATGAACCCACCAGATCTCTTTTGCCTGCACATGGGCATTTCCTTCATTTCTTACCATCCTGACAGAACAAAGGTTAGATGCCAGTCAGACAGTGATGTCTAATGCTTCCAGGTCTCTCATTAAGCCCCATGAAAACCTATGTGAACTGGATATATCAAATTCAAGGTTCTGCAAAGGGTAGAGATACACTTTGGGAATTCCCACTGAAGGGGCTCCCATGTGTCCATCTCAGCAGAAGGCCAGGCCCCTGAAAAAGTTACTTACACTGAAATACTGCTAATTTCAGAAATGTTATGCTTACATTTCTGTTGTAATGATAAAACACTCTGACCAAAACCAACTTGGGTGAGGAAACAGTTTATTTCAGCCTACTGGTTGTAGCCCATCATTAAAGAAAGTTGGGGCAGAAATCCAAGTGGAGACTTACGGAAATCATGGTACAATTACACTCAGCCAGCCTTACATAGCCTATGATCACCTGCTCATGGAATAATGATGCCCACAGGGGTTTGGTCCCTCATATATCATATGACAATCAGATCACTCCTCCTCATTTATGACCCATAAATCAATATGATCTGTGCAGTCACTCAGTTGAAACTCCCTTCTGAGGCAACTGTAGGCTGTGTCAGGTTGAGTGTTAAAGCCAAATAACAGTGGTTAGGTATTTATATGACAGGAGTTACAAGCATGCAGTTCTTGAATATTAAGGACCCTGAGACAGATTTATTTGGGACAAGACAGAAAGGAATAAAATATTATGTTCCCATAAATGTTCTAGACACAGCCCTTCTCATTTGATTACAGAGAAGCCTAAGTGTGGTACAGTAAAAAGAGCCCTGATTGGAACGGACACCAAAGAGAGATCCTCATTTTGTGGGATGGATTTCTACTTTATTCTTTCTTTCAGTTTGGGAATCAATCAGTTTGGGGTTTAAAAATAAAGCATCATGTGTTTAATTCAAACTAACACTATTTTGGTCTAATGACTGTATCTTTGTTGAGTTGTCTCTTTCCTGTGACAGTTTTTACATTATTTTTTCTAAAATTGCCGCAACATTCCCACTTGTAAGCACAGGCACACTATAGCACCCATGCCATCTCTCCTGATGTTGCTCCATTTTATTTCCTTTCATCTGGGCCTGACCATGAGACCTAGTCTGCTCAATAAGAAATTAGAAAATTGAATACAGAAACTTTAAATATCCCTGTCATTAGGTTGTGTCTTTCTTACTGGGCTTGATGAATTCACACCACAGCATTAATGGATCCATGTTAGACTTCAGTGAGCATGCAAAGGAATGAGGAACCCTGGTTTAAAAGTTTATTTCCCATGCCCTTCCAGATCCTCTCCCCTTCCTTAACCATCCAACTTTAAGTTGTTTTCCAAAAAAAAAACTTAATAAAACAACATTTCCTCAAACCAATAAAATAAAAATAAAACCACATCCAAGATGAAAATGGACAAACAAAAGCAAAAGCATAAAGCTGTGACCAAATAAAGGAAATAAAAGCCAATACACAGAAAACAAACAAACAAACAAACAAAAAAACCCACAAAAAAAGGTGGAGTCCATTATATGTTGGTGAACTGGCAAGTCCTAGAAAGATTTTTGTCTCAAATGTCACTCTATTGGAGAAAAACTAAATAATATGATAAAATATTTAAATTTAAAAATGATTTAAGGTATTAAAGATAAAAGGAAAATTTAACTAAATTATACAGATTTATTAAAACGTACTACTAAACAGATATGAATACAAGCACCATGATACATTTTAAGACTCCATATTGTTTAATTAAAATATAGAATTATAGAAATCATAGGAAATAACTTGTAGTGGTACTCTGCATATTTTAAATAATATATATCAGGGAATGTCTCAGATATAGTCTAATAAATAAGAGCTATAATATCAGTTGGGTATTGATCTCAGCAATTGTGAGTCTCCTGGCATTCACACAAATTTATATCCCTCTTGGAGAAAAGAATGATATCGCCTCCTAATAGTTCTTAAATTTGACAATTACTTGAAGGTGTTTTTCTTTTCTTTTTTCCACTTTTTATTTATTATTATTATTATTATTATTATTATTA
>LOEQ01004843.1:14253-36774 GCA_001685075.1 Bramus lutescens | reverse complement strand
TTTTTTGGTTGTGGGGTGGTTCAAGACAGGTTTTATCCGTGTAGCTTTGGAGCCTATCCAGGAACTAACTCTGGTGGACCAGCCTGGCCTGACACTCACAGAAATCCATTGGCTTTTGGCCTGAGTGTTGGGATTAAAGGCATGCGCCACCACCACCCAGCCTTATGTGGGGTTTTGTGTATGTGAATGCACACTTGTGTAAATATAACCTGCTGAATCTGTTTTGTTGTTGTTTGTCAATTTGTGGTTTCAAGGCTCACCACTCTGCAATGGAGAGCCAATAATTGGTTCATCCCCAGGAAAGGGCTAATTTCTCCTCCTAGAAGTCAGTACTTGCCTGTAATCCTCTGTTTTTGAGACACTGTAACATTTTCTTCTTTCATGTCAAATGTGTCCATTTGTATTGCCATTGTTCTAATCATGTTCTTGCAGCCATTTTTTAGGAGAGATGATGGTTTCACAGCAGACTTTCTGGATTTTTTGCTCTCATAATCTTTCATCCCTTCTCCTGCCATGCTCACTAGGCCTGTAATGTGAACCTTACCAATTGAGACTGTGCACTCCCCACGATCTGGTGATAGCTGAATTGTGCTCTCTAGGATGGTCTCTGTTTGCTATGTTTCTCTGGTGAAGGGTGGTAGGTTCTCTGTGGGTATGAAGTCAAGCCCAGCTAGCTTCCCAGGGCTAGTGAACTCGTCGATATGAGAAAAGGCTGCTCATGTCATTTTGCTAGACCCACATAAATGCCTACTCCATTCTCATCTTTATATTCTTAAGTGAATCAGTGCCCACAAACCTTAGCTGTTTGTGTTTCTCTTTGACTTTTATCCTTTCTCAACATAAAAAAATACCTCTGCCTCCTCTTTCACCTGAAATTTTTCTTCTTACAAAGAGAATGACTTTGAGGTTAGCTTTGCATCTCTGAAGTTATAACATTTACTTGAAGCCTAACAGAGGCAGTGGAAACACAATTGTACCTGGATTGCAGGTTAGTCACACAGGCTTTTCTGGCTATATTATGGGTGTTATTTCAAAGATTGTTGGAAAATAGAGATGCCATTCATGCACAGACTATTCAGAACTATGTAAAAATGCTACAATGGCCATTTTAAGAATAACTTCAATTCACATGGTAGCATCACTTAACTTACCATAAAACTGCACCATAATAGCCCATGCAAAACGTCTCAAGTGTTCAAAGAATAGGATCAGAGGGAAACCTGAATATATTCCATGAGGATTTGAACTTATGTGCAGGGAAGTCACCTGATGCTTATCCATTCAGATCTATTTAAAAGGAGCCTGTCTATTATGATGCTACAGTCTCCAGACTGCCAAATCCATCCACCAAAGAGCAGATTACTTGGAAAAAGCTGCCAGATAAACAAGTTCTCACAGGCCTGGGGAGAGATTAAGGAGTGCTACGTGTACTTACTTTCAAAGATGCCTTTGCTTCTCCCGCTGAACTGCTGCTGTGACAATCCTGGAGATACGTTGAGTTTGGAAGCAGGGAGTTTTCAAAGTGACAGGCTTAAAAAATACAATTCACCTTTTGCCCTCCCACTCCCAGCTGCAACATACTGGGCCTCCTTAGAAATGTGCTGTGTACGTCTGAATGTGCTCAGATATCTTTAACACATAGGCTTTCCTGGACCTCACGTTTCCTATTTCTCTTCCTAGTCCAATTACTCTTTTAAATGCAGATAATTAAAGGAGAGTATTTATAATTTAGGAAACAATAAAAAATCTTTTTATCTCTTAGCTCTGCACTCTCAACTCCATGTACTTACAAATTCAGAGAAATAATTAATAGCAAACTCAAACTGGCTTCAAAGTTTCCTACTATTGAAGCTGTTGCTAAGAAAGACTGGAAATCAAATGCATAGAATATATGGGAAGAGAAGACTGCCTTGACTGTTTATCAGTGTCTTGGTTTAAAAGAGCTGGACATCTCAGTGTAACAGGAAGGGTGGGAAATATGAGATTTTACCATACCTCTGACGAAATATGCCACTTTATGGCTCAGGTCACTTAGCACTTGGTGTCCTCATGTGGGAAGTTTTCCCCTCACAAGCAGTTTGAAACCCTGGATTTCCTTTCTGCCTTTCTTAGCAATGTCATAGGTTAAAAGAAATTCTGGAATCAATTTGAGTCTGCTATTAACTATTTCTCTGAATTTTGAAAGAACACAGATTAAAGTTTATACCCAGGAGATAAAAATATAAAATCATTAATAACTCTTGAATTCTGTCAGTTCACTTGACAACCTTCAAGCAATTTAAGGAGCAAAATTTTGACCAGAAAAAATGTAGTTTTGAAACATAGCTTCAAGTATCTCATCTATAGACATACTGATATAATACTTACCTCATCAATCCTCAATTTTCCCATCTGCAAAGCAGAAATAATATCAAACTCAAAATTATTTTCGAAAATTACACCATCATCATATAAGAATATATATTATATTATTAAATTAGAAGTATTCTTTCAGAAACTCAGGTGGAAGTGTCAGTCTTTAAAGGAAAATGTGAACACAAAGGGTTTAGTTGAAAAAAATTCATACATATTGATGGCTAAAGGAAGCAAATCAGCCCTGTAGGAGAGGTATACTCAACTTCCCTTCTATCTTCAATGTCTTTTAAGCCATCTGTGGATGATCTCAGACCCTCCCATTTAGAGCCCATCCCCATGCCTAGGTGTCAGGTCCTAATGCCTAGAAACACTTTTGCATGGAACCCCTGGTGGCTATACCTTGCAGGATCTCAGAAGCATTGCTCAACAGAGCTGTAAAATCAGTCATCAACCCCTTTTGCCAATTTGCTGTTACTTCTTAACGCTCACCATTTAGGAAGTCCCTATGAAAATCTAGAAACATTCATTAAACTGATTGTAATATGCTTTTAATACATAGGGTTGTGGTTCTGACAATTGTAAGACATGCAAAATCTGTCTTACTATGTGCAGAAGTTGTCAGATGAGTAATTGACAACCCACTTGGTTTGAATGTCTTTTCCTTGGAACATACAAATCCTTGTTTTTTTTTTCTTTTTTACCCAGTCCTCCTTTATTGTCAGAGGAAAATGATTTTGTCTCTCTATGCCCTTGGAGTTTTAGGAGTATGTTGTTTTAGCTCTAATCATAGTGCAGACATTTATTTATAAATGTAAATGCTCCCACTATACTTTGGAAAACCATGTCTGAATCTCTTCTATGTTAGATATATCTGAGCAGGATCTTAGTGGATGTTATAGAAGTTTTATTTACACTGTAAAGATATGTCTCTTCCAAGGGCACCTTCTGATTGGTTTAATAAAGAGCAAAATGGCCTATATCTAGGACTGAGAGAATAGGTGGGACTTCCAGGCAGAGAGAGAGAAACTGGGAGAAGAAATCTAAGAGTGAAATTTCTCTTGAGGACTCAAAACAAGTCAGATGTGTAGTACTAAAAAGATCTAACTGAACCACGTAGCAAAATGTAGATTAATAAAAGCAGGTTAATTTGAGTTATGAGAGCTAGTAAAGAAAAAGCGTAAGCAAAGACTAAGCTTTCATAATAAGTTTCTATGTCATTATTTGTGAGCCGGCCATGAGAAAATCCAACGAAAAAGCTTGTTACATGTGGGTATGGTAGATGTTTCAAACACTTTGATGAATGAGTAAGTGGAATGCCAAGTAGACATTTTTTTTTATTCATTTGCATTGTTTTTCTAAACTAAGGGCTCTAGAGTTTTCGGTAAGATTTTTTCCCTTTTATTATTTTTTTTGCACATTAATACAAATGAATTTTAGATAACTTCTTTGGAGTCATTGAATGAGAGGGTTAGAAAAGTCATACATGAAGGAAAGGAAATAATACAAGGAGACAGAGAGGGAGAAGGCCCCAGAGAGAGAGAGAAGGCCCCACAGAGGGAAAAGGCCCCACAGAGGGAGAAGGCCCCACAGAGAGAGAAGGCCTCACAGAGAGAGAAGGCTCCACAGAGGGACAAAGCCTCACAGAGAGAGAAGGCTCCACAGAGGGAGAAGGCCTCACAGAGAGAGAAGGCCCCACAGACAGAGAAGGCCCCACAGAGGGAGAAGGCCCCATAGAAGGAGAAGGCCTCACAGACAGAGAAGGCCACAGAGGGAGAAGGTCCCACAGAGGGAGAAGGCCCCACAGAGCGAGAAGGCCCCACCAAGGGAGAAGGCCTCACAGAAGGAGAAGGCCTCACAGACAGAAAAGGCAACAGAGAGAGAAGGTCCCACAGAGGGAGAAGGCCACAGAGAGGGAGAAGGCCACAGAGAGAGAAGGTCTCACAGAGGGAGAAGGCCACAGAGAGGGAGAAGGCCACAGAGAGAGAAGGCCTCACAGAGAGAGAAGGCCTCACAGAGGGAGAAGACCCCACAGAGGGTGTGGGCCCCACAGAGAGGGGAGGTGAGGAAGAAGTCCTTCTGTGAGTGTTCCTCCCAGCAGTATTGCGTGGATAAGATATCAGTAGATCCTGATTCACTAAGATGAGTAAAGGGACACCTGGGAGCTTCTCCAAGGATGGTACAGGATTTTCCTAACTTACTCTTCTCCACAATCCTAAAAGAAAAGGAACTAGGTTCTGCAAAAGACTCTCAGAAGGCCCTCATCTTTGTGGCACGGTGAGGATTAGAGGAGTCAGTCCCTTCTAAACTAACCTCCATTTGGGGTCTAGAAAAAGCCTCTGAACTTTTTACCGTCAGCTCGGTTCTGGGTGTCTGAATTGACCCTGAAATGCCAAAGAGTGTAACTGGAGCTGGTACAGCAACACTCCGGCACAAACTGGAGTAAAGTTCAGGCAGAGGACAGATGGCAGCAGGTAGGAGAGGGGAGGGGAAGATGTTTACATGCCCCACATGTTTGGCATAGTAGACACCCTCAGGTCTCTGAAGCTTGGCAGGGAAAAGAGAATGCCTTGGCTTAGATAACCCTGAATCTGCACGTATTCATGTCTTGATGTTCTTTCGTCTGGTTGGGAACGACAGACATCTTTTGTTAAAGTCTGGCAGATAAACAAGAGCAGACTCTCCCTCAACACAGCACAACCACTGACAATAGTGACACCCATAAGCTCCATAAGTAATACAAATGTCCTTCTTCCCTTTGATCCAGAGTTATTCATAAAAAATATCCAATATGCTGAAATTCTGTGTGATTTATGAAGCAGCTGAACTCCAAATACTCTTAAATCCTCCCATCCCTCGTGGAAAAGGAAAGGGGATATAACCCAGCTTGAATAATAAGCAAGGGAGGATGCCAAAGTCAGAGCAATAAGCATCAAGATAATTCAGAGCTGCAAAAGGCAGGATGGAATCCAAGGCAAAGTTGATCAAGGGAAGTTGAGAGTAAAATGCCAGAGATAACAACTGTGCCCTGAGTTCAAAGAGACAGAAGAAGAAAAGAATTTTAATATAACTAACACATGTCACGGACTTCTTAGGGAATATGCTCTGTCCCTGGGAATTTTTTTAAGGTACGGCTTTATTTATTTTGAGACAAGCATTGTCCAGTTTCATCAAAAATCAGTCAGTGGATGTTCTAAGAGGTGAGGATCTCCAGTGAGGAGGAAAACAGAGAGGTGCCTATATTTACATAGAAATGTTGGAAATGCGCCATAGGACTCTGCTCTCCAGAACTGTGGAGCAGAGAAAGGTTCATAGAGGTGAGGAAGGAATGGCATAGGTAGTCAGAGAGGGGGAATGGCTGAGCACATGTCCTCACATAGTAGGCTGAGGAGGAAACTGGATATGGGGGAAACTATGCGTTCTCAAAACCTACCCTGACTGACTTACATCCTCCAGTTGGCAGCATCTCCTAAAGATGCCATAACCTCTGCAAAGAGTCACACCAAATATGGAACAACTGTTCTAATACTTGAGTGTCTGGGTTGCATTTTTCTTATTTAAACCACCACGCCAGTTAACTGATGAATTCAATTTGAATCAAGTGATAGACATAGCAAAACATAAATGCTTGGAAAACAGGCTATGATTTTATACATTTTTGATCTTGAATATAGTGTCAATGTCTTCTATGAGATAATTTTTATACCATGCACATAAGGGAATACAATAAATGAGATTTCTTGTTTCCAATAAAAAGTATATACATTTCATTCATTAATTCAATTAAAATGTTTTCTAAAATTTTACATATAGTACATTGTAACTGTTTTGTATTTAGCCTATGTATAAATTGTTAAGCAATAGACAGAAAAATAGCTCCTAAAAAGACAAATTTCAAATTTCTGGACCTCATATATGTGTGACATTACATGACAAAAAAATTAAGGTTATTTTTCAAAGAACCTTTAACCAGGGATATTTTCCCAAATTAATGTCCTTCACTCAATATAACCTCCAGGTACTTAAAAATGGAAGAGGGGAGCAGAAGGGAAGACTCGGAGAAGGAGATGTGAGTCTCAGACTGATGGATGTGACCTCCAACCACTTCTGGAGTCAGAAAATGTATGGAACTGATTTCTTCTCCGGAAGATACAAAAATACTGGTGCCAGATGACACTCAATTTTATGCTACTGAGACCTGAATCAGATTTCTAACCAATGAAACTTTGAGGAAACATTAGTTTTCTTACAGCAAAAGTGGAAATCTAATGCAGGTCAATTTTCTCAAGATATTTCTGCTCTTTACCATATAGTTACAATTTCGAATTTATAATTCAGTAACACCATTCTCGCCTCTTCCTGTCTCGAGGTGTGAACAATCTGAAGAAGTCATAAAATGGTCTTGGTTTCTTCTTGTTGGCTTTGGAAGAACAACAAGAAGGGTTGGCAAATGCTGCTCTCAACTTAACCAAATTATACAGAGGTTTCTTGGGTTAGGCCACATCCTTGCACCAGTGTTGGCCTTCTAGTTCAGTTATAAACAGAATCACAGCACATCTGTCTCCTGAATACTTCTTATGAAATCTCCAATCCTTCATATGAAATTAGCCATCATTCAATAAACCCAGAAACATGCTAACATGTATCTAACAAAAATTGACATAGCTCTTGATCTCAGAGATATCAATGACAAATAGCCTAAAACACTAATGTAACCATTAGTGACTTTTGTTATATGTCTCCAAATCTTCTTTTCAAAACATTTTTATATTTAAAGTAATTTAAATTCCTACTGTAAATTCTATGTTATTTAAAATGAGGATAATATAATTTGGCAAATCATACTGAAGAAATCTAAAACTTCATTGAGTCAAATACACTATCTTGTCTTCAGCCAAGGCAATAAGAGACATCTACAGCCAAGTGTTTGTTAAATCATTTTTTAATGAGACTTGAGGTCACTGTTTTCTATATTATCCTAACTACTAATTACTTCTGTATCTCCATATGTCTTCTGCATGAAAAGATGATTTTCAATCTATTTATATGAATAATGTAAAATAATTAAGTGGCTATGTTAAATAGCTCATATCTAAAAGCAGTTGCTTCATGCCACATGAAACTGATGTAGTTTTCTAAATGCAAATGCATCAAATAATGTTTGAAATACCAAAATTAGTCTGTGGTTATCTTTTACTGTTCGCCTGCTTAGTATGTAGAAAGGCCCTTGTTTTGAATACCAAGCAGTGACACAAATAATTACTTAAGTAAAAATTATTTATACTACTTGATATATTACTCAACCTAATGCTATAAAAATGTAATTATTAATTCATTTCTGTCAAATACTTTTCCCTTTTTCATTTAAGAATGACTCAGCAAGTGGGAATTGGGCCATGCAGTTAATGTAGGCAGAAACACTTTGAAGTTTCAAACTTGATGCATACAATTTCAGTTGGGAAGACAGGAAAATCATATAAATACTGATGATGTGATGCTTATAATATAGACTTGAATATTACTTCATTTCAAAGGAAGGCTGACTGCTATTATTAATCTGTGAGCATTCAAAAGCTCCATAAAAATCATTAATACCCAGGTTGCTGTTTTATATAATGGGAAGCATGTTACAGGCAGTACAGAAGGATAGTTAATTAAGTGGGCTTGCTGCATTGCTGAAGAAAGCACAATACAAAGTCCATTTCTATGGTTTGGTGAATATTCCACTTTAGTGCAAATCTACATTATGTCACATGTTTGAGTAATTCTGAAGTTGTAGTCACAAATGCATTGCTAAACTCTAGAGCCTAATTTGGAAAGTAACATTAGTCTTTTTATATATTCGTTCACCTCCATGGTAGATAAAATAGGTCTTACTCACCAGGATAGAGGAAGGACAGAAATGAGAAAAGATGTTGATAATTACCTGCATTCAACCTTTACAAAAGGAAAATTAGTGGTATCCACACAGATAAAGGGTAGACAGAGAAGCACTTCAGTGTGTTAGGTGGATGGGTTTAGATGGTGTGTGCTGAGTTAGGAGTAGAAAATCAACAGACTGTTAATAGTGGAGTATTAATTAATAGTTAATACTGTTAATAGTGTCTGGTATAGAAGCTAATGGGGACCAGGCCTTGTGGAAGATGGCAAAGGAGACTAGAAGAGAGAAATCAGAGGAGGTGGAAGAATGAACCGCCAATAGAAAATAGCGAAGGTATACAGAGGGGAGTTAAACAAGGAGAAATTGGAAACAGATAATAACAAAAGAGAGAGAGAGAGAGAGAGAGAGAGAGAGAGAATGGAAGGAAGCGTGTAGGAAGAGAGGGTGCAAATGATGGAGATGAAGGGTATTGAGTAAAATATATGAGTAAAGACAAAATTGATGAGAATATCTAAAATTGTCAATACTTTTTTTTAGTTTCTATTTCGATTTAATTGAAATAAAATATATCATTCCATAATTGCCCCTTCCTTTTCCTCAGTTCACCCCTCTTGTGTCTCCTCTCAAACTGTATCTTTTGCTTCAATTATTTTGCATATTTTATCACTGCAGGCAGCAATTCTAGGAAAGTGTTGGGTTAGGACACATAATAAGAAGGGCCCATGAGGGAGGCTGGAAAGAATGAAAGTAAATGAATAAAATGAATGTCTTACGAATTTGATAACTGAGAAATTATGAATCAAGAGTCAGGTAGGGAAGTTTACATCTGTAAACCGCAGCATGTAGAAGGCCAAGACTGGAGAATCACTGCAAAATCAAGAGCAATTCATAATAAGTTCTAGGCCAGCTACAGTATGAGACAACACACACAGAAATATACATCAAAGGGAATAAATAGGCAAATAATGAGTAATATAAAAGCCTCCATTTGTAATAAGAAATGCAGCTAAACTATCCATAATTCCTCATACCAGCTCTAACAATATTGATAATTCTTGGCAGCACGGTTGTCTTAGCAGAGAGCAGCCATCTTCAAAGCTATTACTGTTGCATCTTCATGCACAGTTTGTTCTATGCAAAGAAAAGAGCAGCAATAAACTCTGGACTTTTGGCTGTAAACTGAGAAGTTTGTGTTTTACCAAAATTGTCTGGTCTGACAACTGTTCCTTTATTAATATAATTTCTTTAAATGATACTACAATATTGTTTCTATTGTTTGGTATTTTTGGTGGCATTTTCTCCTTCCTTCCTTGCTTCCTTCTCTCTCTTCCTCCTTCCCTCCCTCGTTCCCTTCCATCTGTCTTTCTGTCTGTCTTTTTTCTTGTTATAGAAACAATGATGATCATCTATCTCAGGTGAGTCTGTAGGCTGGGCTCTAAGAGTTCAAACTTAAAAAAAAACTTCTGTCCTTCAAAACAGTGGATTTTAATCTAAAGAATGAAGCACACATATGATTTGCAGAAATTTAGCACACACAGAAAGAACTAAACTCAATATACATGGAGAACTACTTTGCAAAGCAGTTTCTGTGCTCAGAGTCCTGTGGTTCTGCCTTCCCCATTGACTTTTAAAAAAATGAAAAAAAAAAAATAAAGGACTAATACCACCAGCGGGCAAATTTTGTAAAATTACTCTCCAAGTGTTTTAACAAAACCTGCCAACACAACTCAAACTCAGACTTCCCCACATTTTGCTTTGTGGCAAAGGGCCTCAATGGGACAGGCTGCCAGTCACACAGATGAGAGCCAAATTGTTCAGCGGATTTGAGAAGTGGACAGATGTTCTCATGGGATGATGGAGGCAGGCACCACCACATACATTTTCACTTGACGTGTTAACCAATATTCCCAGCCAATTATTCTGAGGCGACCAGCAGTTAATGAATGCAAAGGCAGGAGCTGGAGTCATCACTCATAGCTTCCACACAGCCACAAACTTCTGCCAGAGTGCTAAATTCCTCTCAGGCTCAAAGAGTCGCAGAGTTCATGGGTGGGGGGAGAGTTGAGATTTGGTTGTGTTCTCTGACGCCTATATGGGAGCACCTAAAACTGATTGTGATGTGGTCACTGTGCATGAATAAATACAAGTAAATAAAACACGCTCCGAGGATACACACTCCAAAATATGAAAGAATGGGCTTTACATAGAGAATGCATTTGAGGTCTCAAAGGTAATTACCCCGAGGCACTAGAACAGGGCAATAAAAACAAAAGCAGCTGGGCCACACCAGTGCTATAGTGTGCTAACAGCTATTAAACTAATTTGCAGCAGAAATATGATATAATAAGATCTATCACTTTAATGGAAAATAGAAAAACATAAAATAATTATGTTGTCTAATTTATTTGGAGAGATGACAGCAAAGAAGGTCAACATTTAGAATGTTTTCTTCTAAGCAACTGTTTGCACAAAGCCGTTGTGTCTCCAAACGTGCTTTCTTTGGGTTTTAAGCAATGCTAGCTTGAAGCTGCTACCAGGGAAATAAGATAAATGGATATAAATTTGTTCTGAAAGGTTTATAATGCTGAGCATTACTCCTTAGGTAGCAATTTCTCCTTGGGGAATGTTTGTAAGGTATATATTTCAATATTTATATTATGTAAAACAGCCTTATCCATAAAATCTTTATTAAACAAAAATATCATAGGGTAGAAAATAAAGAAGTATATCGAGATGTCAGTGATCAATCTATGAAATCTCTAAGATTTTAAAATATGTTGTATAATAGAGATAATTATTTATGCCATCTTCCTCAGGTGGTAGAAATCTGACAATCAGCCAGGGATTTAGCTTTCTCAAGTAAGGGTTGACCTTCTAATGATGTTGTAACCTCCAAAAACATTGCCATTACCTGGAGACCAAGTATTCAAATGCATACACCTAAGTGTGACACTTCTCATTCATATCACAGCAAAGATGTCTACTTGTAATCTGGAGGAAAGTGTATCTGTACTAGACATAGGACAGAGGCATGGCCGTTGCAGATATGTGGGAAGGGAACCTGTCGCCCTGCAGTTAAACTCAACCTCCTCACTCCCCAAAGAGCAATACTCCCAGAAAATTAAACTTTGCTGTAAAAGCTACCAACACAAAGTTATTATTCCCTTTTCACACAGATATTTTATGAATGAGTGATAATGACTCAAACTTAAGGCCTTGTTGAGCCTCATTGATTTCCCCAGACATTCCCTGGGACCTAAAACAACACTGTTATTCTTATTTACAAAGAAGAAATCCTATTTTCTTGCATACTTGTGAATGAGAATTTTACCTTACAATTTATAATCTTGTCAAGTACAATCTAGGATTCTTCTGAAACCCCCTTTTTAATTTCATTTAGCTTTCTTAGCTAGGGTTTAAAAAGAGTAACTTCAAAACCGTACATGCACCTGTGTCTAAGACAATGACCTGTGACTGTTTTAACTGAAGCTCTCACACTTCTAATACCCACGTTTGTGAGTAATGAAATGTTGCCATTTATAGCCTGATCTGTGATAACACAGCATGGCAGTCTGAACAGAGGCACGGGAAGGACACTGGATTTCAAGACTGTTATATTGCTGAGCAGAACAGAGGAAATAAACACAGTCTGAAAAATCAGTCGTTATTTCTGAAGTACAGCCTTGTACATAGGACCAAAATATACCTCTTAAATGAGTGCAATAGTTTACTACACACTTGCCTGACTAAACATTTAGCTCCCTCAACCTATTTCTCTGTTGTATCTGATCATAAGGCACTTTGGTCTCTCCAAAATCCCTGAAACACAAATCTCTTCATGGATAAGTTAATCGCTTATCTCTTAAGCTTTCCCCTCTTACCTAGAGTACAATGAGTTGCATCCCCTCTGAATGGATTCATTAGCTTATTCAGTGATTCAGTAATACCTTACGAAAGACTTGCTTCTCTTGGGGTGTTTGTTTCATTCCATAGAAAAAAAGATAAGGTATGTACTACACAGATCGGGGGATATGTGTGTGTGTAAAGCATGGTGGGGAGGAGATTCAATGATTAAGAACATTGTGAAGAACTTTATACAATGTCATGGCTTCCTCTTTCATTATGTGATATTTGTACATAGACCTAAAGGAAATGGTGAGAGTCCTGAGATAAAAGTGAATGTATAAATGGAGGATAAGGGCTTATAAGGCAGTCAACATACAAAGTACAAACTCCCAGAAGAATAAGCCCAAATTCTAGAACTCTCTATCATGTTACTGCTTCAGAAATAGGGAGAAGAGAACTATAAAAAACATCTGTAAGGCAAGATGTATAAAATATTTTATCATTTGTAGAAAATTATAATGAATGTCCTAAATAGAAAATATAACACATTTGAGCTAGAAATACGCATGGTTGAAAATGGTTGCCATGGCAGACCATTAACAACAGTAATGATTTCTGAAAAATGTCAAAAGAGAAATATGGAGATATTTTATGAGGGGTTGTAGTACACTATAAAATCATGAACTTCCTGCCTATGGTATGGACAAATGTCACATATCAGCTTCTAAAATTCAAATTACTTGAGATTAACATTGCATTTCCTGATAAAGAAATGAGACAATGAAAAGCAACATATGAGAACTGCCACTTTAGCACTCTGAATTTGTGAATTTTCTTGATGCTGGGATCAAATAACTAAAGAAGCAACTTGCGGAAGGGCCTCTTGTTTGCTCATAGTTTCATGTGACTGAGTTCACAATGACGTGGCATTCATGTGAGCAGGCAGCACCATGGTGAGTAGGGATGTGCACGTGTAACACTTCACCTGCTCACATCTTGCTGGGACAGGAAAAGGAGAACTGCTGGGAAGCAGTGAACAGACAAGAAGTGGGACCAGGCTTTGTCCACTCCATCCCTAGAACCACATCTTCCCAAAGGTTTCATAACCATCTGAAGCACCATTACCCATCTAGGGACCAAGTAACTACACATGAAGATATGAAGCTTTTTTACATTGAAATCACAACCTTCACATTTCTTTTCTGTGTGTGTAGATGGTTGTTTCCTTAGCTACCCCTTGATTGTAACAATTTGCCTTTAGAAAAAAAAAAATACTACTTTACTATTAGGCATGACAATAACCTTTAGAATCATGTATGAAGCTGCAACCTGCAACTGATATTACTCGAATGCTACACAATTATTAAGATTACCTTGGGGTATATACTTGTGAATTAGAGTCTGCAAATGTTCTGTAAAGGGTCATTCATCAAACATGTTTATGTGTGGGGCTATATTGTGCTTGTTTCCAAGAGTCCATTCCTCTGCTATACTTCTATGACAGCCGTGTACAGCAGGAGACTGGGTGGCTTGACTGCTTTCCTGTAAAACTGATTGAGAGAACAAGTTGCCGGGAGATTTTGCCACAGGGTCCTATTTGCCTGATCTAAGATTTGAACGGCTAGTTGAATCTCTTTTTATTGGGGTAAGAAGAATAGTTTCGTTCTCACTTGCCACAAACTAATAGGTACCAATGCCTAGTTATCCACAATACAAACTCTAAAAGTGTAGAATACATTGCTCTTGATTAGCTACATAATACAAACACACACACACAGTCATGGGGCAGGAGTAGAGAAAGGAATGGTGATAGACAGGATGAGTCTTCATTGAAGAGTCAGACAGTTGCAGATAAATCATAAAACCTTTATGTTAACTGATTGTAAGTATAACTCTCCAACCTCCAGCATTTAGTATTATTTACTATCTACTGAGAAGTTAAAAAAAAAAAACCTTCCTAGAATGCTCAGAAACAATGCTGGATGAAATCTAACATGATTTTAATTCACATGCTTTTGTCATCTATTACAATGTTGACTTTCTGAAATTGAGTAGACCAAAAGACCACATTCCATCAAAGGACTTCCTCTTCTGCTGTTACCCTTCAAAACTATCCCCTTCCTTCAACACTCAGGTCACTTTCGGGGTGTTCTATCATCATATACCTAACAAGGAATTGAAACAATTAAAGTTTGAATACCATTAAAACAGGATAATGCTAGTTATCCCTAAAAAAGACTAATATCATAATATTTGATGACTGTTACGATTCTACTAACTCAGAGTTGTAGCTTACTCCATTTTGATGGCTTTCAGGGGTGATAGGCCCATCATTTCAAATACCTACAACCAGGCAGAAAAAAATAAGCAGTTTTTCTTCAGATTACCCTACTCAATCTGAACAGCAGTGGTGGTTCACCCAAACATTAAAGCATCAAATATTTTATGGCTGCACCCACCACATAAAAGCCTGGCCTACACAGCAGACTTTAATTAGAGTTTGGAGGGAGCATTTCTGTTTAAATAAAATAAAAACAAGGGTGGTTCACTGAATTCACTGAATCTAAACCTCAAAATGCTGTTTAAAGTGCAAAGTTGTAAAAGGATTTTACTTTTCTGGTCAGCTCTACCCCATGTGGGAACAAGGACCATACCATTACCAACAGCATGACTTGTTCACATGTGTTTGGGTCTGTGCCAGCTCTAACATGTTTCAACATTTTCTAACAAGAAGGAAGAAATTCCCTTACCATCAACAAGAAGTCTGTGAGCATAATTTGCTAATAATACTATTTTTTTTCAAAGCGTTCTTAGCTTTCCTCTTAAGACCATGATATTCTTTACTTTCTTCCTGCTGCCTATCTCTCCCAGAATCACTACCACTATCTGGTACAATACTACTTCTCAAACTGTGTTTATCATCCCTGGTACCACAGCCCATGCAACTGGGTCCTCGAACCCTGGCAGAGACTGATTGATAGGCACAACTGATTTAAAGCTCAGATCCACAGACCATATATTTGGATGGAGATATGGCAGCAACCAAGGTACTCAATTCATTCATTTTATACAAGAACAAGGCAGTAGTTGACATATTCTCTAAGGTCCTTTCTGTAGGGGAATAGTATGGAGGGAGACTAAGATCATAGTCTTCCGGGAGAAAAACACTCGACTAGGTACTTTTTGCACATACAACTTTCAACTACAGGTCAACGTTTTGAAATCATCCACAGCTGGGTCATGGGAACGCCTTGACATTCTACTGATACTGACCTGGGGAAGGCCTTGCCATTCTCATTAGTCTGAGGCATTGGCATCCTTGACATGTCACTGCCCATATCAACAATCTGTAATTACTCAAGACTTCATCTGCGCACCACCCTTGACTTTTCAATTATTTTTACTCTCCATTAATTAGAACACATCAAAGTAGTAATTATCTTTTGAGCATCCCAAACTCAAGCCAATAAAATATTTGCCCATACTCATCCATCAGTATTATGACTGCATATGCCATTTAGTCTCTCTGTCTCTCTCTCTCTCTTTATGTTCAGGACAGATAATATATAATGAATGAGATTATATAATCAACATTCTGCTTCTAAGACTTTAGCATAAGAGGCTATCTGTGTAAGCATTCCCAAGAACACATGGGGCTCCGCATCAGGATGTTAAGATTAAAATCCAAATATAGTCACTTGGTAGTTACTAGAACTACAAACATCTGCCTCACCTGTCTGTTGCTCTATGTTCTCACTTGATAATGTCACAGCTGTGTCAGAAACGTATTTTTAGGGTGGAATTAAGTAATATAGAGAAAAGGCTGGCATGCAATGGTGCTGGAGTGGTGTGTGATATTATTTTGATGACATGTGGCAAAGCTTGAGCTTGTACTATATTAAATTCTTTACACGCATGATCTCATTTAATCCACTGCCAGTTCCAGAAAGTTCTATACTTGAGAAAACTGGTATTTGACATCTTTATAGCTTTTATAGCCTATCTTATTCCTGAATTAATGAAATGGATGTAAGTGTAAAGGTTGAAGACTGTCATTGGATAAACATAAATTAGGAAGGCTATCACTTAAAGCACAGAATTCTACATATCATATTTATTTCCATGCAGACATTTTCCTTAAACTCAATGAATACTTGCAAACATACATACATACATACATACATACATATATATCATATATATGTGATTATATATTTCCTATATATATTTATATTTTACAGGAGAATATATATATATCTATATATATATATATATTCTCCTGTAAAAACATTGGATTGCTTTATACCTTGGTGAGGATGGTCACTTGGATGAGTCAGCATCTTCTGCAGTCAACAGTCATTATCCTTGCACAGGAGGGTGATCAATTTAGCAAAATTATAAGTGTCATGAATTTAACTAAGCTTTTGTATTTCCTAAGAATGACCTCTAGCATTTCCCATGATACTTTCTCTTGAAGAAATGGCATGTTATGGAGATTGGGTGTTGCTTGTGACATGTTTGTGACATTCTATCTTGTTTAACGTCCTTTCTGGATTTTACCTCATTTAACTTTCCTTCTGCTTTCCTGATTTCTTAGTGTATTTTACAGGAATATCAGTAGCTTTTACATGCTCTGTCATTTATGAAGATTTCACGTTATAACAAGTGTGAACAATGTAGTTGCAGACTTTATGTCACCAGTGCTTTTGCAGAAGTTTCATTACCGATGAACAGCAATGGGATTCACACAATAACAACTACACTTGCTGGCATTTGTCTTTAATGTACAAGTATTGTTCTTTTATGACTATTAAAGTACATTGAATAACTATCTATACCTTAAATATGGGAGTTCTGTGGTTATTGGTTAACTTTGAAGATTTTTCATGAGTACCACCATTTCACCTTGAGCAAAATTTACCATGGCACATTCAAGCTATGTGATTAGCAAAATTTGTCCTCCCCAATACATACATTTAATTCATACAAGTTGTTAGACAATTTATATTGTCTCCTTTTTCATGATAATTATGCCTCCACTTCTTGCTCTCTTAGAGAAACCCAATGATCACTCTATATTTTCTGTTTCCTGATAGCATGCTCATAACAAGGGTTTCAGTCTGTACCATGCAGGGGTAGGGAGAATTAAGGAGGAATGTGAGAAAGACATCACTGTGTATGAATAACAAGAGAAAACAAAATCCACAATAACTTACACAGAACAATTTCTTCAGGTCAGGCTACAAACTCAATGCATTAAATCAATTACTTTGGCTTTTTATCATTATCAGGAATGTATTTTGTTTAAAAAGCAATACTCAGGTGATATAGATCAGAGAATGATTTCTTAGTGTTTAGTTTTATTAATCATTGCAGTTTACTAATTTGCTAAAGAAAAGATTAAGGAGTAATATAAGAAGGCATTGTCTATCAAAGATGTGTAAATGATATGGATTTCAGAATATAAGCTTGAATTTCTGGTGAAATAGAAAGAATGTGTATTAGTACAATTTATTTGAATTTCTGCAGTGTCTTTAGTTACTTTGAAAAAGAAAGTAAAATAGAACCCAAAAAAGGGGGAAATAAAGTTGGTATATTTTTGTAGTTTTTCAGAGTCATTGCATTTTTTTTCTTTTTGAAAGAAAAACCCATCTGTGAAGATCTGCCAGGTACACAGACCTCTCATACAAAGGCAAACAGTAACTAGAGAGGTACCTCCTAGGTTAAAGCACTAGCTAAATTTCTAGAGGACTCAAGTTTTGTTCCTAATATCCTTGTTTGATTTATAACTGCCTGTCACTCCAATTCCAGGGGACCCAATATCCTCTTCTGGCTCTCAGAGACACCTGTATGCATATGGTATACCTTCACACACACACACACACACACACACACACACGCACACGCACACACATTTATGTACATAAATAAAAATCAAAAAGTAAAATAACCTCAAAATAGGTAAATGACAACAGTGATACTCAAAATGTTGAAATGCTAAAAAAAAGTCACAACAACAGACAAAAATATCAAATACTCTCCTTTTTTTGAAAATAATTAAGTGGAAACTTTCCCATTTTCTATAAGTAATCTGTGGCAATTACTTAACTTTCACAATCCTCTTATCCTCAGCTATAAAATCAAAGCAATATTATGCCATAAAATAAGAAATTTTTATTTTTCTTAAGAAATCCAACTTTATAAGATGCTATACGCTTGACTGCATCAAAAGTATATAGCGATATTCTTGACAATTACATATATATATATATATATATATACATTTAAGTATACGGTCTAAATATTTTAGGGTGTCAGTGTAAACTAATGGAAACAAATTGTCACACGAAGGAATATTTTTGCTACACTCTGATCAAGACTATGTAAAACAAGCAGAGATTAAGCCCTCAGAAGATTTTTAATTTTTTAATTACTGCTAACGGGGAAATAGAATGCCCTGCAACTCTTACTGCTACTTCTAATATGCACATGTGCATATGCACATGCATACCGACTGCTTTTCAATCTACATCCTCATTAATATGCACTCTACCTGCGGGTATACCTCAGTTAGCGACCTCAAGACACTCTGGCAATTGATTGCCACTCTCAAGCCTGCTGACTTCACATTCTTTGCAAGCTGTTTTGAAGCAACACTTTCAAAGGTTATTGTAGAGATACTGAACCTGTTATGAATTATTATGTATTTCCCCAATAAGGACATGTTACATGAAACTTTGTTTATTGTCATCGTGAATATCTTAAAAATAAACATGCCTATTCACTTTTAAAATATTGCTGCTAACCAATTATAGGAAAAATCATATTTTGCTGTAATCCTACTTCTATCATGGAGTACATGTATGCGAGTTAACCTTCAGATTCACAGATACTTCCAACAAAAACAGGCCTCTTTCTACAACCTCTCTAAATATAGGGACTGATAAATTTTCTGTCCCATTGCAAGATATGTCCAAATACTCCTGCAAGTGCTATCCAAGTTGGTGTCTATGAGAGACAGATAGAGTTTTAGTATTGTCCTCAAGTGTTTATGTTTCTCTACATTCTCATCCACTTGATTCTCCTGTTGAGATCCTGTCATTGTCAGAATAAGTGTAAACCTGGAGATTTTAGTCAGATAGAGGCACACAAACACTGCACGATCCCACTCCTGTGTTGAATATGTAAACTTTGATGTCATAAACAGTGAGAAGAGAACCACATTTGTCAGAGGGTGGTGTGATGATAAATGATTGGGAAGGCGAGGAATCTGGTTGGAAGATTCACAAAATAAAGAGTCATGAAAAATAAAGTTTAAGAGATTTATTGCAGAGCAAAGCGACTATAGGTTTTTTTCCTTAAAATATATAGAGAGACTGTTATATACTATCACCACTAAAATGACCTGTGATGGGTAATGTATATAATTCAAAACATCCAGTTGTATGTGAACAAAATTTCCATTGTACCTGTCGGTTAAATAATAAAGACTTCTCCAAAATTGTAGAGTTGCTTTAAGTAATGAGTTCACAATAGTACACTGATGATTTATTTACATTTTATCTCTTATACAAGAACACAACCTCCATATTAAATTTCGTGATCCACAGATAATATCTTTAAAATGAGAATAAGATAATTGAATGAAGAAATATATATTTCAAGCTTGATGACTATATTTAAATGTCAAATTTGCATAGTCTAAAATCCTCTGTGAAGGAATTATAAGTGAAGAATTGTCTAGATTTGGCTATCATGTAGCAGGTTCATGTGGGATCATCATGATTTATGTTCAATAAGATGGGAATATTTGGCCACTACAAGGGACACCATTCTTTGGGCAGGGGATCTAGGATTACATAAACAAAGAAAGCAAGCTGAGCATCATTTATTGTTCTGCTGACTGGATATACTACAGAAAAATCCTCCTAACCGCCTTCTGCTGTGACTTTCCCAGCCACGATACACTGGCATTCTACAATATGGAACTGTGAGCTCAGTAAATCCTTTATTTCTTAAGTTCTTTCTGTCATAACATTTTATCACAGCAAAGGAAAATTAACTAAGATCATTATATTTCAGCTCTAATTGTGATAGTCTTAAAAAACTAAGAGTATAATGAAAAAAATTAGAAAATAATATCTGTGAACACACAGCCAGAGATAATTACTATCTCTCTCAACATCCCCCAATAGTCACTAGCTACCTAATAAATGGGATGGCTGCATTAGCCTCTCCCATGTCCATGCTTGCCAATTGACACACATCATTTTAAGGGCAGGTCAGGTTAAACTCGATAGGTCTAAAATAAAAGCAAAAGTACATGTACATGGAAAAGAGATTACTAGTAGGAAGAAAGATAAAGGAAGAAGGGAAATAAAATAGGCAAGTAGTGAAGATAATTATAATTTATTATGTACACAAGCAAAATTGTCAAAATATAAATTCTATTAATAAAATAGAAAAAAGAAATCCATGATTGTGTATAGTGTGTTGTAGAACAGTCCCAATAAATAACCTCAATCATGTAGAGGAATAAAAATTATTTGCAAGGAAAATACGCAACTCCATAGTATCAAACATTTCTCTCACACATTTCTAGAAGAGTCCATTCAAACAATTTATTCAACACATATTTACTGCACTTATTTCTGTGATTGTTTATTGTACAAATTGCAGAGAAAAGGACAGTGAATGAAATGTGCAGTAAGCTAGACCTCAGAAAATATGGATGCTTTATAGATGTCATTTCTGAACACACACTCAAACTTGTCATTATAAGTCTGGAGTAAGATGGCATTCAAATCATGTCAAAAAAAAAAGCTTCGTTAGTAAGAATGCTCATCAGTTTACATTTAGAGGAAGTGTTGGGGAGTACTACAAGTACTCCCTAGAAGAATGGTAGTTTCATTCTCATTACCATGGGAGGCATGTATATCAATGCAAATGTCAGCAAAATCATCATAAAGGTATATAGAGACCCCTTTGCATATGAAAACGGCCTCTCTTAGGATGTCTTGATATTAGACAACCTCAAATATATGATCTAAGTAACTGTGAAATTGCACTTCCTTCACCACAGCATCCAAGCCTTAGAAACATTGAGAATGAAATCTTGCCTCATCTCAATCTGAAAGTAAATAAAAATGACAACTTCAAATTGCCTCAATGGAAATTACAAGTCAGCGTCACTGCCTGCTTAACAAAAATAGCATTACTGTTTGAGAATGCTTCCTGTATCATCTTACTATTAAAGTTCCAAAGATGTGGGAATTAATTACATGAGGGATACACACACACACACATACACACACACACACACACACACACACACCATCAAATAAGACTTGTGAGTGAGGAGTCATAGAGCTTGAAGGAAAAACAGAGGAACATAGTCACTGAGGAACTACACAAGAGAAAATTTTCAACCACTAAATTCTGCTTCTTTTCAGTTCATGCTAGCTAAATAGTGTGGAATTCAGCAGAGCTGGATATCATGCCCTTTTAGCTTTGAAGTATATTTGGTTTATTAAAAATCATAATCAACTAGATTTTTACCACGAGTAGGGTACTGTCTTAAGTATTCAACCACCATACTACTTTCATTCTTAAAATTCTGGTTAACATTTAGTCAAACTAAATTGCTCCAAAAGGCTTTATCCAAAGGAGATTTTCCAGGACACAGGTGTCCTTGCACTATTGAGCTGTATTCAGATATTCAACTTTTATTAACAAGGTGAAAAGAATCTAGTGAAGTATGTGGCAGATTTTGGATAGGGTTTCCAATTCTATCTGGATGCACTTATCCTGATTTGGTACTGGAATAATGGCTTCCACATTTGTTCATGTAATTTACTAAAATTGGTGTCAGAATTTTCATATGCTTTCCTCAAAATTGACTTTCTCTGAGAAGGTAGTAAGCAATGATGAAATCTGTGGTCAGGTCAAAGCTTTGCATGTGGTAAGGATTGCTATCTAGCCAGTGACAATGTCGCAGAACTATTATTTTGGGAGTGTGCTGGCTAGTTTTACACCAACTTGACTCAAGAAAGAGTCATGGGAGTGAAGAAAGCCTCTATTGAGAAATGTCTCCCTAAGATCTGGATTCAAGGCAAGACTTTAGAGCATTTTCTTAATTAGTGATTGATGTGGGAGGGCCCAGCCAATTGTGGGTGGTGCCATCTCTGGGCTGATGGCCCTGGATTTTATTTATTTATTATTTGTTTGTTTGTTTGTTTTTGATAATTCACAATACTGTTTATTCAACATGTTTTCTATATGTTTACTCAACTATACAAGGTACCATGCTGAATTTACTTTTTTTCTTTTTTTTATTGAAAATTTCCACCTCCTCCCCTCCTCCTATTTCCCTCTCACTCCTCCCACATTCCCTCTCCCTCCCTCTCCAGTCCAAAGAGCAGTCAGGGTTTCCTGCCCTGTGG
>LOEQ01004843.1:0-10997 GCA_001685075.1 Bramus lutescens | reverse complement strand
TATCTATCTATCTATCTATCTATCTATCTATCTATCATCTATCTATCTGTCTACCTACCTACCTACCTGAGACTTGGCCCCAGCTTAAATCATTGATTTAGTTGATTCATAGACAGTAAAATTAGAAATGTCATTTTTGTGCATTATTCCTAGCACTTTTTGCACCTTACTTAGATTTCCTGACACTGATTAAAACAACAGTTAATACACAAAGGTAAATATCCCACTTAGGCAAAGACTGGTGGGATCTTGGAGGAAAGTTAAGGATCACTGATAGATGACTATCCAAAGCATCCTCCCAGGCAGTCTTTCTACTTGTATTGTTTAGTTGCTGTGTCAGAAGAAAGTATCAAAAACTGGTGTCATAAAATCAGAAATGAGTTATCTTAATTCTGGAGTCTATATATCTAGTATTAAATTGTTAGAGGGCTTTTTCCTTCTGAGAGCTGTGAGGGTGAATTTTCAGAACCTCCTGTACAGCTTTGCTGATTTTCTGATTTCTACTTCACTTTGCCTTTTCAAAATATCTTTCTTATCTCTTTATTTTCCCAGGAAATCATGTAAACATCTGTGTTCATATTCAATTTCTTAATATAAAAACATACATATCACATTAACTATGGTACTTTATATTGAGCTTATTTTATCTGTTTTATCTCTGAAAAGATCCTACTTCCAAGCCAGGACATGTAATTAAGGAATTTATTTTATTTTATTTATTGTTTTATGTATGAATAAGTATATGCCCTTCATGAATATTTGTGTACCATAACCAGAGTTATAGTAGGTCATCAAACACCATGTGGGTGCTGAGACTCAAACCTACATCCTCTTGGAGATTAGCCAGTTCTCTTCAAAGGTGAGATATTTCTCTAACCCTTATAATTTAGAAATTTTTTCCGAGACTCGTTTTGTCTATAGCTTTGAGGCCTTTCCTGGAACTCACTTGGTAGACCAGGTTGGCCTCAAAATTTAATGGATGGGGTTCAGCCATATATCATTTAGCTAAAAATAATAAAGTAATTTACTTAGCATGCAACAGTAAACTCTGATTGTTGACCTTGCTAACAATAATCATCCATACTTGCAGGAACCTTAACTTTTCATTTGCTTCTTTATGATGTATCCCAAGTTCCCAGAATAGCACTTGATGTGGAGCAAGCATTCCGTACACTTTTATTAAAAAAAGAAAAGAAAAGAGAGTGATGCATTTGGAAGTGTTTGTCTATTGTGTGTTTCATGAAAAGCACTGTCAATATTTGATTTATGATTATAATGCATGCATTGATTTTGAACTGATATTGTTGACAGTTCTTCTGCAAAACATTTAGAAATTACTCCTATTTTTGATTGTGCCAATTACTATGAGTTCCTTCATTACTAAACATGCCAATATCTGCAAATATGTGTGATTTATTGATGCAATGTAAGTTCATTAAGAAAATGTTTATCTATTGTAAAACTATGACATAATTTAACAAATTTAGAAGCATCCTTAGGAAAGAATGTATGACTACATCTTAGTTCATATTTGTTAATTGCACTGATCAACCAGTGATTTTGTAAACACAATTCATAATAGCTTTGGCTGTTTGACATATTCAAGCTTGCTTGTACAGTACATATTGGTGACATTTTAAAAATTACTATTTCCTCTATAGAATTGAAAGTAATGGACTTGTTGAGTCCTTATTCCATTTATCTTTGGAAATGTCAATTTAGGGGGAAAGAAAGTAAATACTAGTCATCCACAGATTGTGAGCCTTTGTATATCTTACTTTTATTGGTTTCTTTTTTCTAAATGGTAAAGCAACAAAAGGGTTCTAGAACAAATATCCCCAGAAATAAAGTGCAGAAGGAACTCAATTTTCTTGTTCTTGTAAATAAGAATATTGGGACAAGCAGATAATAGTGTGGTATTTTAAACAGAGACTGCTTCATTTTCCGGCTGCTCAGAGCCAAATAATCATACAGGAACTATATTAATTACAACACTGTTTGGCATATTAGCTCGGGCTTCTTATTAACTAAAACTTACATCTTAAATTAACCCATTTCTATTAATCTATGTATCACCATGAGGCCGTGGCCTTCAGCAGTTACATGGCATCTCTCTGACTTCACCTACTGTCCCTATATCTCTGTTTGGATTTCCTGCCTGGCTTTAGTTTGCTCTGCCATAGGCTGAAGTAGATTCTTTATTAACCAATGGTAATAAAACCTATTCATAGCATACAGAGGGGAATCCCACATTATGGTATGCTCTCTGGAGTCATATTAGCACCTTGTGCTTTCACTGAGTACTGCAAAGGTTGCTAACGAACATTCAGTACCTACTGATGCTGCTTTTGAGCAACAGTTTCTTGGGAGATGGAACATTTCAATGTGGAAGGAGGCTGCTTAAACTTGGGGAGTTCTGAGTTGAAAGGAGAAACAATAATTGTTTGATTCTTGAGTAAGTCAACTTTGCCGGTCTCTTGAGTAAACAAACTTTGCATGTCTCTTGACAGCTCCCCCAGGCTATACAAGCTGGAAACTAGTATTGGGGGATGAGGTGAAGAGACTCTGCAACCTGTTGAAGTGCCTGCAGACCCTGCAGGGGGCATCTTTCCTGCAATAACCCCTATTGTGGGGTGACATTTCAGTGAGGGCTGCCTTTTACCTCCCCTTGATTTTAGAAGTACACCTCCCTCACATTTCTGTAAGTGGCCTTTGTAAACTTGGTTTATCAAGTCAGACTTTGAAAAAAAAATTCTCTCCCTTTGGTGTGTCGTCATCTCTCTGTCTGGAGCAAATAGGTATTTGTGCAACATCCGTCTTCCCAGGAATCGCCGTGCAGCACAGTTGCTGTCTGTGAGAAATTGTAAGCAATCGTCTTATTAGTCTCTACGTCCAAGAGACCTCCATCTGATCTGCCTCCAGCCCAGGCATTCATGGTCCCTAGAGACTGTCAAGTCAAAGGAGTGTGCAGAATAAATTAAAGTTAAAATATTGTCCAGAAGAGACCATATGTTTGAGCAGACTGCATTTGCCTTGATGGGGGGGGGATGTAAGTGTTAAGAGAAATCATGTCCAACTTGTCAGAGAAATTGAATTAGGACCGGAAGGAAGAGGGAGATTGTAGACAAGAGAGCCAGGAAGCTTGACAGATATTCTCCTGAAATTAACAGATGTAAGACTAGTGGCCAAAACAACCTTAATCATTTTTCTTTTTCCCCTGAGAAACAGGCACAATTTTTTTAATTTTTAAAATATGTGTTCTTTCTAGTTTTTCTACAGCAAACAATTTTTTTAAATTACAGAAAATCTAATATCGACAAAGTAGCTAATTTGCTAACTAATAATAAAAATTTAAAATATGCATATAATGTTATATAGATCAAACAATATTATATAGAACAAATGATTTTATGTAAACCTAACAGGTTATATTTAGAATGTATATGTATATACATTTACATATGCAATAATAAACGATGATGTCATGGATTTATTGAGGATGGTAAGGGCATTATAACAAGGTTTTGAGGGAGAAAGGTAAGGGAGAAAACTTGCAATTAGATTATAATCTCAAAAATATTTTTAAAATTTAAAATAAGAAAATACCAAAGTAACAGAGGCCCACATTCTAGAATTCAGATGAAAACTATTGCCACAAGCAACAATGATTCTTCTGGTTAGGAAACATATATTCATTTGACTTCCACTTTATGCCAGTTAAGAAATGAACAAAGACATTATTGTCAAAAAACATGCATTCTCATGTACACAAAGAAAATAACAATATGAAATATCCCAATTAAAGAATATGTTAGCACGTGAGTGCATGAAAAATTAGCAAATGATGGGATATATTATTAACCACCACACATGGGTCAGCTGAGAGGGGATTAATGGCCGTGTAAGTTAGTGAGCGCATGAGTTGTCTGGATGTCTGATGGTATTGTTCCAAGAAAGGGACAGCAGGTGACGGTGATCCCAATAGCCTAGTAAGCCACCCATTTTGGTTCAGGAAATGAAATACCAGAAGTGCTGAGGATTAGTTCAAATCTAAATGGAGTGAATAGAGGAGTCTGAAAGAATAAACTCAATTTTTGGTTGAAGTTTTAATAACTGAATTGGAGATGGACTGAGAAGAAACACACATGGGGCAGGAAGTAGTGCAGTGCCCATTTGGTATTCACACAGATCTTAGGCAAGCAGAAGTGGAAGTTTATGTTGCACAAGAGATGATTTATATAGATAGGTAATAAAATATTAGCGGGAAGAAGAATAACAAAGAGATTATTCAATCAGTTATCTGATGCATAAATAGTTAATAGATAAGTGATAGTTGACAAATGATAAATAGATAACATATAAATGAGAGAATTTAAATATTTTAAGTTGATAAACGATAGATGTATAGATCAATAGATGATATACTAGCTAAATATTTATGAAAACAGATGTTAGATGATAAATTCATAGATTCTTTCACAGATTACATATTTAGATAACAGATTATTAGATAGATAAATAGATAGATAGATAGATAGATAGATAGATAGATAGATAGATAGATAGATGCAAATAATAGGTAGATAATTAGATGATATATTGATAGATGATAGATAGAGCATGACTGATACAGTATAGCTAGATACATGCTAAGTTGATGATAAAAAGATTAATGATAAATTAGTTATAGATGATAGGCAATTAAATGATATGAAACTAGATAAGTGGTTGTCTGCATAGACACATGGTGCTAAAGGAATCAAGCAATCCTGTGCATCTTAGAGCAATTTACGTCAGTCATTACTTCTATAGAAATAGAGGCCTTAACTAGAAGGAAAATCAAAAGTGTAAGTTTTTGCCCAGACAGTGGAGAACGACTGATTAATTAAATAGCGCATACTTTTGTTGAAGAGATGAAAGCACTTGTCTGTGACAGCGGGCAGCATTAATCTACAGTCACATGCTGGGGAGAAGGTTTCTGTGTATGAGTGCAGTTATCAGCAAACACAGATGTTCTTTTCATTACCACATCTCTGTGAGGGATCTAACAAGTTTGTTGCCGTGATTCATAATGAGAAAGGATGTAGTTGAAGCTTAAGGAGAAAGAAAAAGAAGACAGTTATATGCAAAAGTCATATATAAAACAAAGCACAAATTTATAAATATATGATAGCTAGTTCTTGACCATGTTGACTAGCTCCTGGGTTGTGAGGGTAAAGTGAAACCAGTTTCTTGATTCCTATGTTTTTACAGTCTTGTTCATCTGTTTCTGACAGGGTATACTATAAGTTCAAAATTAATCAAGGTGATTTTTGTACTACAAATGAAAATATGAGAGCCATAGTCTATTGTCACTGATCTTTTATATAAAGAAAAATTATAATGTAGGTCTTTACACTTTCAAAATATCTACTTTAGTCCTTGTCTAAACCAAAATACTAGTCTGGGTGCAATTAGTTGCCCTCTATTTACCTGGCCATTTTCTTAAAAGGGTGTGCTTACAGATTCATTCCCCAGGTCACCTGCTTTAAAGTGGACTATAAAAATTCATCAATAGGAATAAAGAAAAGGAAGGAGTGTGGAACAAGAAGAATTTGGCTACTGTTCAGAATATCACTTAGGTAATTAATTGAATTTTCTCAAGTAGTATGCAAAAAGTAACAAACACTTTTAGTGGAAGAAAATACTGAAGAACATATCTGAGGTATCAGTTTTAGTGAGAAGCATTTTCTCAAATGTGGCCAAGGTCTTAAGAATAATACAAGCACCCTGCTTGTAGGCTTTTCTGTTGCACAGTTCTATGTGATGCATATAATAGTTGACAATGACAATTGAATACAGCATCCTATAGGGACAGAGAAGATGGACCATCATGATCAGCTATTGACAGAATCAAACTTGGTAGCAAAATGGCTGTGTAATATTTTAAAATATGCAACCATGAAAGAGATTAGATTCCAGTTCCTATATGGGCTGTGGGATATGGAGGAATGTGAGAAAGGACCACGTCTCAGTTGATGAGTATGTCACATAAAGAAAATGGCACATGAGCGTCAGGTTTGAATTATCTGAAGGTAATCTTCAAATACATGTGCCAACATTCACTATAGCAGGGGATCACACTGGGTGGAGATATGCCCTTGTTCTTCTACTAATTGTGACTCACTTTTACAGCCTAGTATTTGATTGACCATTTTAAAGTCAAAGCGAACGAAAAAAAAAAAACCCTAAAAATCAGATCTAGGTACATAAATTTCAATAAACAAATATTCAATGCCAAGTAAGTACAAGATCTCAAAATATGCCCATATTTTTGAAAATAAGGGTAAATTATAGAAAGAAATCATAGAAGTTCTTGAGTTTTATCTGTTGAAGGATCGCTGCATGGAGAGTCGGAATCCTGATAGCTGATTACTAAATAAAGATCAGAATCATGTGTTATGCTTGACTTGTAACTGTAAATGTTCATTAACACCCTTAAAGATGAAAAGGCATCTCTGGTAGAATCTTCAAAATTGAACAGCAACAACAATAACAATAGCAGTGTGCATGTTGAAAACGGATTAATTGCTTCTAAAACCAAAATGAAGAGGCTTGCTGCTTTGTGATTGCTCAGGATTTATATACCATTAGTTCTTTAAAGCTTTAAAGTGTGTATGTGTGTGTGTGTGTGTGCTCCTGAGTTTATGCCATGAAGCTCAAAGAGAAGTCAAAAGTCTTTCATTTTTACCATGTGAGTTCCACAGAGCAAACTCAGTCTTTAGGCTCAATAGCAAGTGCTTTAACAGCCCATTCACTTGTTCCTTACTGATAGATATTTTTAAAAAAATGTCTAAGGTGACATGATAACACTTGTGCCAGAAAATTATCTTCACTTATTCAACCAAATGTCTACGTTACAGAGAAAGAAACAGACCCAATGAATCAGCTCCATTGCAGTTCACATAATTAATTTGGATCAGAACCGGAGTCACCTGTTTATTCAAGTGCACCATGCTGATGCTTTAAGGAAACCATACTTGTATTTAAGTTAATAAAAAATGTTATTACTTACTCTAAAACTTCACAGAAAAAGTAAATAATTACACTTTAGTCAAAAACAATTTAAATGTTGAAAGTAAAGGAAATGGTAACTGCCTTTTTGTAGTCATAAGGCTATGCATATGCATCAGATTTTTCCATATAACAGATACACATAAACATGCATAATTAAATTAATTTTAAAAGGCTATTAGTATGGAAGTTCTTACAAGAATAGTGCAGTAAGGATGATGAGCTGGAATCTCTAATAGTCACTGATTGGTTTGACAAAGCATTTGCGTCTAGTTAATATCACTGACAGATCACTTTGGAATTGAGTAATCATATAAAACTATTGGTAAATAAATATAATGAAGATAATAATGAAGCAAACACAATGTAATAATGATGTATACATTGACTGGAGATAATACCCAGCAGTTAACAGAATGTACTTATTTTGCAGAGGATCCAAGTTTGAGATCTAGCAAGCATATCAGGCAATTTTTAATTGCCTATAATTCCAGTTCTTGATGATCCAATCCCTTTGTCCTCCCCGGGCAACTGGGCGTACACATATATGCCTACACACAAACACACAAGGACACATACTTTCAAAAAACTAAAATATATTTTTAATTGATAGACAAGCTTTAATTGATAGAATGTTGCTTACAGAAATAATAAGGGCTAGATTTATTTGGGTGTCTTGTTTTTCATGTCACAAGTTTTTCAGTTTTGCACAAAGTGAATGTTGAATGCACATAAACACAAGCATCCTGTTCCTACAGCTTCAGTTTTTAAATGGAATCACGTGGTTAAATCCCCCCCCCCTTTGCAGCTATAAGAGCTATTTACAGTTCATTACATGGCACTCAAGACATATGTATTTCCTATATTTGGAAACATGAAAGCCTTCATTTCCTTTTCTGGCTTTCTACAAACAATCTTCACTGATCAGCCAGAGCGAGATTCTAGCTGAATCTGAAGTTGACTACTTTGAAGTAAGTGCCTAACACTCAGAAAGTGACAAAGGAATCAAACAACTGGCTTCCTGGCATTCAGACATCTAATTTGGAAAGTGCTACAGTCAGTGCAGGACTTAGATGTATTAATAGAAATTATCAAAGACAATGGTAATACATGAAATTATTTAACTATCCAGGAAGCACATAGACTCAAACCTAAATTTAAGCAAAAAAGTTTTAATAAAATTTCTAAGATTTTCTACTCCCAGCAATGCTATGGCTTCTAATTGACTTTTAGAGAAAGAAGCAAAAAGTTTTGCATTTCAAAAAGTCTATCAAAGAATCACAGTTTTCTACTAAGGTAAGATAAATAAACATGTGTGTAAATACTACTCTTAGAGTTCTTTCAATCTATGTAAGGAAAAGAATGATTGCATCTAACTGAAGGCCTCATAAGGTGTGAAAATTATTTGAAGAGATAATGTGCAGACCCACAATTCACCCGTAATTTATATATGCTTTAGTTTCCCCAAATTACAATCAATCCCATATTATTAAAAGATGTGTGTATAGTCATGCTTTGCAGAATATTTGAAGTTAATTTCTAAAACACTGAAACAATTCTACCCAGATTATTGAAAAACATTTTTCAATTTCTGGCAATATATATTAACTATAAATATTCAGCAAGTTATTCAGCCTCTTAAAATGTCTACTTTCATGAAGACATAAATAGCACACTCATAAACATTCATAGGAGTGCAAGATCGCACTCTGATAGTATTTTTACTCCATTCTACAAATATCCATTGATATTTGTTATCATATTCTATGTGTTACTGTGAGCAGCATGGAAATGAATGAAAATAAGAAACCATTTTCACCCTCTATTGAAAGGGTAGCATTTTTAGTAAAGAGTTAATATGCCTTATATATCTGAATATAATAAATAACATATCCATTGAATGTAACCAACATTCTTCACAGTGGGTAGATAATGGGGGGAGGATGTGCTCAATGATAGTGTGTTTGTTAATCATGTTCCAAGTCCCAGTTTTGTCTCTCTCCACAATAATGAGAACAATACAGAATTATGGTAAGTAATAACTTATCTAGAGACTTTAAAACTGTTATGATTATTTGCTTATTTGGATATGGCGGCAAATTCTATGAGCCAGTTTATGAAGTCTGAGACCAACCTGGATGAACCAGCTACTGGATTTTACTATGTGGGTTTTGGGGATCAAACTTAGACCACTGGTTTAAGTGGCAGGCATCTTTATCCACATGGCCTTCTTATTCGCCCCAGAAATATTTTCATTATCAATTTGTTGCACATATTTTGAGACACCTGTCAGAATATATTCAAATTCATATAAAGATTAGACAATGATTTTATAATTGACAAAATATTTAAAATTAAATGAACATAATATGTCTCAAAATGAATTTAAAAAGTACAAAACTCTGTTGAACAAATGTTTTCTGAAAAAAATGGATATCAATATGTACAAGACAAAAACAAGATGTCTACCCATTATCCTATACAAAATTCAGATGAGAAATGGATCTAAGCCTTTAAAATCATACCTAAAACTTTTATATTTCCAGGGACAAGTAAGAGAAATATCTCAAGATTTATAGATAGATAAGATTAACAGATGATTACATTTGTTCAAGTAATAATAAGAATCTGCAAATTTGATCCAATTTAAGCTTTTATGAAGCAAAAGGGACAATTTACAGAGTGAAGAGACAGATTACCAAATGGTATAAATCTTTGACAATAATTTATATTACAGGAGATTGATATCCAGACTAAATAGAGAGCAAAAACACTTAAAATGAGTAATCCAATTGATAAGTGGGAGAATTAGTTGAACAGACACAATTTAAGAGAAAAAAGTATATATCATCAATGAACATGTGAGACATCTATGGTCAATGAAAATTTTTAGCTGTCTGACAAGTGCAAACCAAAATGAAGTTGAGATTCTATCTCACTACAATAAAAGTATTTATCATTAAGAAGAAAGAACAGCCATTGCTTAAAAGTGTGCAGGGAAAAGAAGCTGCCAAAGAACTATAAAAATCATCATTAAAGGCGCTGAGAAAGCAAAAAATCTACGTATACCATGGCTGTAGATACTATTGAAATCAAAGTTAACATACAACAGAGACATCTGCAAACCCATGCTTACTGATACATAATTTCCAGTCACTGTGACTTGAAATTCACATAGGTGTCAGTTGGTGAATAAAGTGATAAAGGAAATGGAGGATATGAACACAATAGAGTTCTCTTAAAGAATGGATCAGGTACTGATGAGATGAGTCAGTACTTAAGGGCACTGACTGCTCTTCCAGGGCACCTGTGTTCTATTCCCAGATTGCAGATGGCAGCTGACAACTGTATATAACTCCAAGAGCTGATACTCTCACATAGACATACATGCAGGCAAAACACCAATGCTATAAAATTTAAAAAAGTACAATTTATAAAAATGAAATCAATTCTTTCCTAGAAAATTTATGGTGTTGACGTTAGAACTTCAAACGTAAAAAAAAAAAACTTGTACAAATATGCTATTTGTCTCATATATGTAATATAAGAAAAGATTATGAAAATTTAATGGAAGCCAATTAGGAAAAACAGGAATAAGAGATAAATGGAGTGAGAAGGAATACGTGCATGGGAATATCGTAGTGAATCTGTTATTTTATGCAATTCATTTATGCTAATGATATAATGTTAGAAACAAAAACACATGTCAAAATCAAGTCTCTTGCGGGAAAGTTTTTGAAAGGTGTTCATAAAATATTCATAGCATTTCAGAAAAAGATACCCTCCTTTCATCTCTCTGTAATACCAAACATATTCAGCAAAAATATATAAAAAATCAAACTATCATATCTGAAGGCGTAAGTCATAAAGAATCCCACACCAGTTGGGAATAAAAGGGGTATTTATTTTAAGGGTAAAACTTACAAAACACCAACAGTCAGCAA
>LOEQ01004842.1:97270-107407 GCA_001685075.1 Bramus lutescens | reverse complement strand
ACACACACACACACACACACACACACACACACACACACACACACACACACCTATGTACTACTAGGGCACTGAACCCAGGGCCTCACATGCTAGGCAAGCACATAACTACACCCCAACCTGACTTTTCTTAGGAACTTAACCTTTTCCCACTCAACTGCTCATTAAACCAGAGCTGGCCTCAACCCTTTCTTTTCATTGCTATCTCTGAAACCTCTCTGCTCCTGGCACAGAGCAGCATTCAGTAAACACCAGTATTGTCTAAAGAACTAAAGCGATAACTATAAGCTCATTCTAGACAAACATTATTTTAATCCCATAGCCTTTGAGTTGAAAGAAAAATGAAAGTTACCTAGAACTTTCAGAAATCCTTCTTTAAGCTAAATGTGGCTACCCCATAAGTTCAGCACTTCAAAGGCTGAGGCAGGAGAACTGTTGTGAGTCTGAGGAAAGCCTGGACTACAGAGTGGCTCCTTGTATCATAAAACAAACAATTTGTGCTGATGAGATGGCTCGAATGCCAGCCTGACAACTGGAGTTCCACATTCAGGACCCACAGGGTGGAAGGGTAAGAACTCCAGAAAATAGTCCTCAGACTTCTACACACGCCACAGGAATGCAGGCAAGCATGCATATGAATAAATTTAATTTAGAAATTGAAAATAAAAAGTAAACTATAAACAAGAAACAGAAATAGAAAACTTAAAAATATTCTTGATAGGGTTGGGTGGTGGTGGTACATGCCTTTAATCCCAGTACCTAGGAAGCAGCCAGGTATATCTGACAGCAGTTTGAGGCCAGCCTGTTCTACACAATAAGTTTCAGGACCAACAGGGCTACACAGAGAAAGTCTGCCTCAAATAAATAAAAAATAAATAAAATATTCTTGATAGCATCCCTAATCTTTATTTAACTCAAGTAACCTGGACTGTTTTCCCGGTCTGATTTTGTAAAGATTTATCCTATTTTTAATTATGTGTATGCATGCATGTCTATGGGTATGTGGCACAAGTGCCAGTCCCTGGGTAGGCCAGAGGTGTTGGATCCCTGGAGATGGATGGAATTATATGTGGTTGTGAGGCACCTAGTTTAAGTGCTGGGAATCGAACTCAGTTCTTCTACAAGAGGGGCACATGCTCTTAACCCTTAAGCTACCTTTCCAGGCTAAAAACAATACCAACACCCAGAGGATTCACACATAAGTACTCTGCCACTAAACAACATGCCCTGCCTAGCTTTTCTCCTTTTCCTTTCTGCCTTCGCCTCTTGAGTACTAGGATTACAAGTATGAGCAACTATGGCCACATTCTGTGTTCGTTCTCTAACACTGCGCTGAAATGTACCTCTTGTATTCAATCCTATCACTAATCTTGTTCTGTCAGGGATGCTATGAAGCATGATATATAGCAGCTACTGTTGAATTTTCAAGTCTTTTCATGAGACCTGCAGCTCTTCATCATCTCAGCAGCCCATGTCTTTAAAAATTGGGGCACATTATCAGGGGACATATCCTGTGAGCATAAAGTAGTCATCGTTTGAGAGCATGCTACAAGAATGGCTTGATACCAATGAACTCTGCAGAAGTATTGCAAGGCCTAAATATAGGCTCTCCCTGTTAAGCTTTTGCTTTTACCCACTAATTAAGCCTACTGACATTTTTAAAACTTCAAACATGCCAAATAGTTAATGGTTACTTCTCTTAGCCTCATCTGTAAGTTTTGCAAGTCTGCTTTCTACTTTTTAGTCAAAATTTTGAAGATAAACATGAAGAGGCTGGTCAGGACCAATACAAACTCTTGCAAATAAAGTATACTGTGTCCTCACAACAGAGTGCGACAATCGCTAAAGAGCAAATGGTACTCAGAGGTACTACAATAGTGGTTATCACAAAGAAAACGCTGTGATCTTAGAGGTCATGTGACTATGTCACCTTATCACTCATTAAGTCACCCAACTGAGAAACAAAAGGAATCGCACCTGTGCAGAATTCAAATTGAAGAACACAAACTTACACTGAAAGCTTCCTTGTTGCTTTTAATGGCACATGATTCTTCTACTTTATGGTCCTCTTCCAACATAACACTGGATGGCTAAGACCAAATAACATACATTACAAAGAGTCACAAGAGAATACCTTTGTTTTGATTAGTTACTGTGTTTTTCTTTCATGTATGTCTGTGTGAGGGTGTCAGATCCCCTGGAAATGAAGTTACAGACAGTTGTGAGCTGCCAAATGGGTGCTGGGAACTGAACCCAGGTCTTCTGGGAAAGCAGAGCTCTGAACCACTGAGCCACGTCTCCAGTCAAAGTAATACCTTTTCATTTTCAAAATTTAGGAACCTCAACACCCTTCTTTCACTTTAATAATATACATAAATAAGCCTGGCATAGTGGAGCATGCATTTAATCTAGCATTTGGGAGGCAGAGGTGGGCAGATCTATGTGAGTTTGAGTCCAGCCTGGTCTACAGAGTTCTAGGACAGCCAAAGACACAGAGAGAAACCCTGTTTTGAAAAACCAAAGAAAAACAAACAAAAAACAAAATACCCAAAAAACCATAAATAAGACACCTTGTCATAATTAGAATGAATTTAGAAGCTAAGGCAGAATTATTTACAAAATATCCAATGTTTCAAATAGTAAGGCAGACTTGAGAAACCCTGTCTTGAAAAAAAAAAGAAAAAAAACAACAACAACAAAAAAACCCAAAACAAACAAAATAACAACAGCCAATACTGATAGCCTCATAGACCTCAAACCATTACAAAATTTTGAATTGTTCACTGAATCAAAATTAACATTTTCGGAGCATGGTGGCACATGCTTTTAATCCAAGCACTCAGGAGGTAGAGGCAGGTGGAACTCTGAGTTTGAGGTTAGCCTGGTCTACAGAGTTAGTTCCAGGACAGCCAGGGCTGCACAGAGACACCCTGGAATCAAGAAACCAAAAAGTTTTTTCAGCTGAGTGTGGTGGTACACACCTTAAATCTTAGCATTCAAGAAGCAGAGGCAGGTAAACCTGTGAGTCTGAGACCAGCCAGGGCTATATAGTTAAGACCCTGTCTCAAAACAATAAAAATTTTCAAATAATTAAAATACTTCCTTCTCCAGTTCCTAAGAACAAAAAGTATCATTGCTTAATTGAAAGATTCTTTTTTTTTTCCCTCTGAGTCAGATCTTTTCTGTATATGTTTGGCTGAGAGATTTTATTTATCTTAATGTTTATTAGAAAAAAGTTCAGGGCAGGAAAGATGGCTCAGAGGTTAAGAGCACTGACTGCTCTTCCAGAGGTCCTGAGTTCAATTCCCAGAAACCATATGATGGCTCACAGCCATCTATAATGAGATCTGGTGCTCTCTTCTGGCAAGCATACATGGAAGGAATGTTGTATACATAATAAGTAGACAAATCTTAAAAAAAAAGTTCATTAAAAAAAAAGAAAAGAAAAAAGGCCACAAACCATGCTACTGAATACACTCACTTTGTAATTCCCCAGATTTCTTCTTTATCTTTGAGACGGTCTCTCTATATAGTCCTGATTGTCCTGGAACTCACTATGTAGACCATAATAGTGCTAGCCTCTGCCTCCTGAATGTTGGAATTAAAGGTGTGCACTACCATACATGGCCTCAGATTTTTTTTTTCTTCTTTTTGTAGTCCTAGCTGTCCTGGAACTCACTTTGTAGACCAGGCTGGCCCTGAAATCACAGAGATCTGCTTGCTTTTGCCTCCCAAGTGCTGGGATTAAAGGCATACGCCACCACCACCACCTGGCTTCAGATTTCCCATAAAAAAAACTATTAGTTTTTGTTTTGTTTTCATAAATCTGTTGGCCTGTTATACATCTCCTACCTCATCTCCTTGGCATAGGATCTCTCACTGAACTGGAAACTTGTCATTTGGCCAGGCTGGCTGGCCAATGAGCTCATGGGACCATCTGTTTCTGCCTTTCAAAGTCTGGGCTGTGCACAAGTGGGTACTGTTGTCCAAACTCAGGTTACCGCAGTTGCACAGCAAGCACTCTGACCCAACAGGCCACCTCCCTAGCCCAAGAAGTCATCTTTTATAAACCTTATGTAAATAAACCTGTCCCTCAATCAACTTTCTGCCCAAACTTTGTCCAAGTTGGGAATGGAAAGAACACCTTCAATTTTAGGTGTAGCCATACAACTACTTTCAAAGGAAAGCCAGGTGGTGGCATTGGTCAGACTCTGGAGAAGACAAGACTGGATACAAAGTCAGCACACAATCTTCACCATTTTAGTTTTGATTCAAGGATGTTTCTGGCCTAACAGCAGTTGGCAGCAAAAAGCATAAACCACTTAGCATTGAGCCTCAAGTTTAAAATACCTGGGGTAAAAGGCTGAAGGAAGTCTTTTCCACATCATTTTTTTGCTGCTCCTCGAATCGTTTTACTAAATCTGATACAAACTCCTCTATTTCTTGGTGGTATTGTCTGTAGGAGGGAGTAGGACGGACAGGTGGTTAGAACCTGGACAAAGTGAAACACGAACAGAATGACATTCTCTGTGGCAGTTAAGAAGTCCCAATTGGGCGGGTGGTGATGGCGCATACCTTTAATCCCAGCACTCAGGAGGCAGAGGAGGAGAATCTCTGTGAGCTCGAGGCCAGCCTGGTCTACAAGAGAGAGTCCCAGGACAAGCACCAAAGCTACACAGAGAAACCCTGACTCAAAAAAATCAAAGAAAAGAAAAGGTCCCAATTTTATTTTTGTTTTTCATGTGTTACATTAGGGGCTTTGTAGCTAAGAATGCTACTCCTTGGAAGCTCTATGTATTGTTGCAGTATTAACAGTTTCTGATAATCTATGGGTGTCTGGTACGTAACCTCAAACAGTTGAGAGAATAAATAGAATTTATTTATAAATTTCATATACTTAATCTTTAATATATGCTACTTGTCAATGGCTCAAAACCCAAAAGAAAAGCCTGACACGGTGATGTATGCCTATAATCCCAGCATTTGGCAGGTAGGCAGAGGTGGGAGGCAGCTGCCAGTCAGGGCTACAAAGAGAAGTTGTCAGTGTCCCAGAAAACAAACAAAACCCACCAAAAAAGTTACATAAGAACAGCTTTCTTTCTCCTCACTATTTCTGCAATATAAGGACATCCAACATGCTCAATCCTTTCCATATCCTTCTTCCAGACTTTCAGTGCTCATAAGAAAATGCCCATTTCATATGAAAACTAGAAAAGGCACAATCAAAATATATTAGCCAAAAGAACAAAACAAAAAACCCCAAAACAAACAAAAAGAGAAAGAAAGAAAGAAAGAAAGAAAGAAAGAAAGAAAGAAAGAAANAGACAGACAGACAGACAGACAGACAGACAGACATCTACTCTGGTCAAATATTCTGGAGTGATCCCTTCAGGTTTTGCTATGTTGAAACAAGGCAGCCAGGGACCTCACACAGACCTGACCTTTCCTGTTTTATCTAGCTCTAGCATCTGCGATTCTGCATGCAGAATAATGGATGGTACCGAAGTTAGACCTTTAAACGCTAGACTAGATTAATCCCTCTCTACTCTAGTACTCAAATCCAGGTAAGCCTAGTATCGCGCTTCACACTGCTGCTGCACTCACCATCCAAGCTACACCTAGCGCCAATGCCTTGATTCCACTCCTGGACTAAAGCAGACAATGGGCCTGGACCCTAGTCTTTTATCTTCCTGGTCATAGGCAGTGCATAAGACAGTAATAGTGACTCAGGAGGGGCAGGCCACTGCAAGAGTGCACTGAGGCCAGCACTCAAGCATGCCAGAAGGCCTGCAGTAGTCAGGTTCTGCTACTGATGAAAACTACACACGTAGGCAGGCTTCAAAGACAGCCAACATGGAAAACTTATCCACGTATAGTGTGGACAGCTAACCTTGTTATTATAGTGGTGGTGGCATTTTTATGAGATGGTGCTTCCTGGGCTCTCACAGATTTTGTTTAAGGACCTGAGAGGTGTTTACTATCAGTCCACACTGTTTTCTAGTGAGAAACCTGACAGGTACTGAGAGCTGCGCCAGTACACGGATGTAGGAGTCCAGGTTCAAATTCATGTCCATGACTCTCATACTTTAACCCTGACACAATTTAAATAATAAAGATGAGGGCCCTCAAGATGGCTTAGCAGGAAAGGGTGCCTGCAGTCAAGCCCAACCACCCGAGTTCAAGCCCCTGACCCATATGGGGAAGGAAAAAACGGACTCCTACAAGTTTTCCTTTGACTACCACATACCTGTACCATGGCACATGCATACCCACACACATAAAAACACACGATAAATAAAGTGTAATAAAAACTCATATGTAATAAACTACTTACTTTGAAATAGCATTGTTCATAAATAGAATTTGTAATAAGGGTCCATCATTCTTAGTATTGCTCACCAGTATGCCACTAAAACAGAAGTTAAACATATTCTTAGAAGACATTGAAGTACATACATCGCAGTTATAAGCACATGAGTTTTGTGATTACAGTCTCTGCTGAGAGAAGGTCTCTTTAGTGGTCTGAACTTGCCTCATGCTTCAGATCCTTCTACTTCAGCCTCCCCAGTTCTGGGATCACAGGTGTACACCACCACACCCAGCTAACTTCTCTAACTCTTAAGTACTGAAGATTATGTAATATCCTGCAAACAAGACCAAGAGGGCTGGAGATGCAGCATGCAGTGGAAAGCTTGCTCAGCATGTGAAGGGCCTTAGCTTCCAAGCCCAACGAAACAAGGTGAAAACAAGATGCACAAGAGCTCCAGCTTTCTCAAGAAAAATCTAAGTTTTCACCCATCCTACTATCTTCAGTGGTTTGAACAAGACATCTCTCTCTCTCTCTCTCTCTCTTTTTTCCAAGACAGGTTTTTTCTGTGTAGCTTTGGAGCCTGTCCTGGCCTTGAACTCAGAGATCTAGGGGGCTTTGTCTCTCAACTGCTAGATTAAGGGCGTGAGCCACCACCACCCACCGCCTTTCTCTCTCTTAAATATTTTTATTTAATGTGCATTGGTGTTTTGCCCAAATGTATGTCTGTGAGGATGTGGGATCCCCTGGAACTGGAGTTATAGACAGTGTGAGCTGCCATATGGGTGCTGGGAATTGAACCTGGGTCCCCTGGAAGAAGAGCCAGTGCTCTTAACCACTGAGATGTCTCAGTGGTTAACCTATCTTTTTGTTGTGTTGTGTTTGTGTCTGTGTGGGTGCAAGTGCATATGTGCATGGGAGTGAGGCCAGAAGGGAAAGTCAAAGTGTCCTTCTGTTTTCTGAGATAGGGTGCAGGGATTCGTATTATACAATGAACACTTTTACCATCCAGCTATCTCCTCAAGCCCTAGAATGTCTGTCTGTCTCTCTTTGAGACAGGGTCTCCATGGTGTAGATCAGGTCTGGCTTTGTTTGAACTCACAGGGATTTTACTGCCTCTGCTTCCCAAGGTATCATAACAGCCTGCACCACCATGCTTGGCCCAGAAATTATCTCAACACAAAAAAGTTTCACATACACACACCAAAGAACCATAGGTTAATCTTTTAGTTTTTAGCAAGGTTTCTTTAATGAGAGGCTAGTTAGTTTCCTTACAAATCAGGGAAGCAGGGAAGAGAATAAGCAGGCAAGTTACAAGGATACACTTCCAAACATTTCTACGTACATTTGGTTTGGAAGTATAAAGGAAAACTAAACATTTCATAAATGAATTTAATTTTGATTCTAGACTCCTGGAGGCCAAAGCGCATTGCTTTAACTATAATCCAAGATTCACAAAACTCGGGAAAAGTAGGCAGCACTGCTTCTAGTTTGAGGCCAGTATGGGCCAGAGTGAATTCTAGGTAATCTTGACCTTAGCATGAGGACCTGCTACCACAAGTGACCTCAGGTGACAGCTTGCCTAGCATCATGCCTATAATACCAAGATGTAGAAGGATAAAAAGTTCAAGATCAGAGCTACACAATGAGTCCTAGGATAGCTTGGGCTACATGAGACCCTACATGAAAATTTGGTCACACCTAGCCAGTGTACGAACAAACAACAGAAAGCACAGGGTAGCCTCCCAGTTCCAACACCTGGAGATAGTTCAAGTGAACCTGACTCTACCTGTAACTTGGGAAGTTAAGGCAAGAGGAGGCCATACTATGAGTTTGAGAGCAGCCTGGGCCACACAGACTCTATTGAAAGAAAGAAAAAAGGATGGAGAAACAAAGGAGAAAAAGAGGAAGAACCAACCATTCTACATAAATTAGTACTTTAGGCCAAGACTGTTGTCATGTTTTTAATTCCAGAACTCAGGAAGAAGAGGCAGCTGGGTTAAAAACCAGCCTGTATAAATAAAGTTACAAGCCAGTCAAGGCTACAAAGTGAGAACTGCCTTGACTCAAAAAAATAAAAATTAATTCAGTGACTTGTTAAAGTCATATTGAGATACCAGCATTTAGAGTATTTGTTATGATCACATGTCTGAATACACACCTATTTGCTGTGCTTTCTCAAGAACACATTACTGTTTCTTCTTCTAAAGTGTTATGCTTTCCCAGACTTGGTAGCACCAGGGTATATTCCCAGCACTAGGGAAGGGGAGGCAGGAGGCTCACAGTTCAAGTTCATCCTAAGTTTCACTGTGAGCTGAAGCCAGCTTAGGCAACAATCAGACTATCTCAACAAAACAAAATGTTATACCTCGCACTGTCTGTATTTATAAAATATTTAATTGTGTAAATAATGATAGTGTGGTTGCTTCCATCTGTAATTCCAGCACTTTCAAGGCTGAGGAACAAGGTCCAATAAGCTTAAGGCCAGTCTAAGCTATACTGGAAATTCCAGGCTAGTTTGGGTTATAAGGTGAAACCCTGTCTCCGTACACTGATTCCTGCTCAAAGAACAAAATTAACCAATAATAAGAATAATGCTGTAAAGAAATTATCAGGTAAAGTAACTGTAAACTTATTTTATCTTCCCAGAAATGTGTTAAATATTAATAGCTGGGCTTAGTTTGCTTTTCTAAGCACAGGCAGAATTTTCTGGCGTCCAAAGTGACCCATTAAATCCATTTAAATGTTTAACCCACTTACTACAATTTCTTTATACTCATAAGTCAACAATAAAGAACTTATTGAATTCTTCATAGTATTCTGAAACAAATGATGACAAAATCCCACATCCTTTTTAAAGATGTTATGATTAATGAGATGAACAGCAAGGGGCATCTCAGGTATAATTTCAAGATCTCATACCTGGGTCTTGTCAGAATGTTCAATTTTCTTTTAAGTTCTTGATGTTATTACTGGTTAAGGAATATCCGTCATCGAAAAATAGAATTATACAGGTCATAAAGTTCAAATGTCTCTCACTTTTATTATCCAAACGGTAGAACATAAAGGAAGAACCTGAAAGTGTGCTGAGCACGTGTTTTGCTGGAGGACAGAATAACTGGGCCTAAATATTAAATACAATTTTCCGCCCTTTGAACAAATATTCTACAACATGAGTTCAGAAACAGTCTAATATCAGTTAGACAATTATGTTCCTGGAACAAGCTATAGCAACCAATTAGGAAAATTTTCCATGTCAAAGCATCATGATATAAAGGCAATATAGAAAATGTTAACAAGAATGTGTAATTGCATCTATGGATATTAAATGTACAATCCTCAACTCCCTAGTATTTTATAAATATTCACAATAAAATGTCATGGAAAATAGTATTATTTTTATTACTAGATTTATTATAAATAAAGTTTGCCTGAAGACCAGAAGGTAAAACTAAGCCACTACAGACCAGGCAGTGGTGGCACACACCTTTAGTCCCAGGATTTGGGAGACAGAGGCCCTCTGTGAGTTCAAGGCCAACATGGAAACAGGTCCGAACCAGGTGGTGGTGTCACCTTTAATTTCAATACTAGAGAATCACATGCCTTTAATCCCAGGGGGATATATATATATAAAACGGGAGGAGATAGAGGCTCAGTCTGCAGCTGCCCAGCCTTGGTAGAGGTTAATACTTCTTTAGTGGCTTGGGTGTTTTGCCTTTTTTTAAAATACTTATTTATTATGTATACAATATTCTGTCTGCATGTATGCCTGCAGGCCTGAAGGGGGCACCAGATCTCATTACAGATGGTTGTGAGCCACCATGTGGTTGCTG